>SKCR01050714.1:0-246077 GCA_019454045.1 Zanthoxylum bungeanum
TTTGCCCGTCCTCTTACCTTAAAAAAAAAAAAAAAATACAACACAAATGTTTCTTCTATCAATTTGCACACACTTTAGCATTCTCTTTAAAAGAACTTAAAAAAACAAAAATTATATATATACACAAACATCTTGAAATAATAAAGTAAAAAGAAATAACCATAAAGATGATATTGATGACGATTTTCATGCAGCTGGATAATATTTGTCAGTAGGATGCAGCCTTTTGTGGTTCTTTTTCCCCCTTTTGTTCTTTTTTCTCCTCACTGTTTCAACATGGACTGTTTGTACAGTTTGTTCAGTTGAGATTTGAGAGGCTATTAGACCTTAGCCTGCAGGGCCCCCACTCCCCCAAAGGAAAAAAAAAAAGGAAGAAAAATAAATAGTAAAGGGACTATAGCTGCCCTCTTCTTGGCTCTTCAAGTACTGATGATGATGATGATGATGATGATGATGATGATGATGATGTTATCTTTTGAGGGATTTTGTTTATTTATTTATTATTTAATGTATTTTGCGCCTACCCATGATGATCCTGGTTGTCAGGATCAGGCCAGAAGGAGGAGTACTTCAACCATTCTGCCTCTTGTGCTTGTGGATTTGTCATTGATGATTCCTGCAAAATAATACAAGCATGTCAATATTAGGGTTAGTGTTTCTTCATATATAGAACTTGCCTCTTTTTCTTCTTTTATTTTTCCCACTATCAAATTGTCTGATGATGTGTTTTACTCTCAATGTCACGCATGGCAAAAGGGTTTATGAGCTATCATCCACTTCTTTAGTAAACACTCAAAGTTACTTCAAAAAAATAATAATAAAAGAGAAAAAAGTACACATGATTCTATTTCCTTGTGTAATATTATCATGTTTAAAAAAAAAACTATAAATTAGTCATAGGAAAAGGAGTTTTAATCCTCCATCAGTTCTTATTAGAAGTGATTTGAAATTAAACGACATTACTTAGAGAAAGTTTTGGCTTTGAATGTTTTCTACTACCTTTGTTGTTCAAAAGAGGAAGGAAAACAAAATGGACTTGGATTCGATGTTTAGTTTTTTATAAATTATGATTAATAGTTATTAGATAATAATATAAATATAACTGATTCTTAACTATGTATTATTATTAAAGCATGTATATAAGAAGATTATGAAAAATTTAGCACACAAAATTCAAAATGCAAATAATAATAATAAAGGAAGTTATGATGCATTCAACAATTTAGACTTGTGGTTTCACATTTGGTAGTTTTAGCTTTATTCTCTAGATTCCTATAATTTCTAATCCAATAAGAATTAAATCAGATTCGAAATTCAAAAATTCTTAACATATTCCCATTTGCCTCCTTAACGAAAAGTGTACACAAAAAAGCAAATTATGCTTGTCTTTTTATTTGATTTTATTAGTGAGGAAATGAAAAGACAGTACAGTGTAGGGCAGATATGATAGGTACCTACCTACATTTCTTTACAGGATACTGTGTCGTATGATATGATAATACTAAATCACCGAAACATGAAAATCAAAAGAAGAATAAAAGAGGTAAAGAGAGGACAAATTAAAAAGAAAAGGTTTCTGGTCTCTCTCTCTCTCTCTCTCTTTAATTTAAAAATAATATTACAGTAATAAAGAGTAATTTGATGAACTCATGAATCCTTAGCATTATGACACAAAAGATGTTCATGGATTTCAGGGTCAAAAAGTTGATACTCACTTCTTTGATATCAGTTGAAGTGCAGCCCATTATGAGTTCCTCTAAACCAGATGCAGACCTTCCTCCTAGTTTATGATGATGATGCTGCTGCTGCTGCTGCTGTTGCTGCATTCATTCATTCAAAATTACAACATAAATTAACATCTTAATCATCATGTCTTCAGCAAAGGATTGCAAATAAAGACAAAAATAATTATTTCTTCTCAACTATGCTGACACTAATCATGAAATCTCATGTGCTTAACTCATTTACAAAAATTAATTCTGGAATTGAGGGTTGTCCAAATACTCATATTATTAAGTCCAAAAACTACGTGGGATATTTTCCTTTCAAAACTCACTTGTTTCTTATCCTTTTCGCCTTTTTTTTTTGGGTATATGTATGCTGTATAAAACTAAAGATGATTAATGGGTTTATTTAAATTATGCAATAATAATGTAGTGTGGATATATACATTATAATGAATTACACTAGTTAATCTGACTTACTATTAATAGGCAGTCACAGAATTGTGCCACGGATGTAGTTGTATCAGCTGATATTTTGTATTATTTGGTCAAACTGAATGTGACTGGTCAAAAGAATAATGGGTGTTGCTTAAATACCTGGAAACGTTCATTTTCAAGCAATATTCTGGAGACATGATAGGAGTCTTCATCAAGAATGATAGAAGGGTGTTGTAATGGAGGTGGAGAGATGATAGTAGAAATGGGATGGGAAGGCCTGCTGACGTGGAATGCTGTGGTATCAATCTGCTGATGATGTGTATGGTGTTGCTCTTGTTGACGATGATGATGTGGCTGCTGCTGATGATGCTCCTGAATATCTCCGCACGTGCCTGGTGCTGGGGCTCCCCTTGCTGTAGACGCCTCTCCTATCCCCACCTGGAATGAAATTGAATTGAATCAGTTTGCTAGCAAGTCTATTTTCAACATTCTTTCTTTCGCTTTAACATCTTTTTCTCTCTCTCTCTTTTTTATTATTATTATTATTATTCTACTTTGGTTTTACTTATCAAGTTTGAATATTTGGTTATTTATGGTCATTTTCTGGCGGGTAGATAAAGTATTAATTACTTAGATGACAAAGATCATCAAGAAAGGTCCATAGGGTTTTGCATGCTGTATGTTCAAGCAATGCGACAAGGACAAAATCAACCCTATAACTTTTTGAGTCCCTCCTTTCACTTTTATATATTTTATATATGTGAAATATTAGTTCTAGTGAGGAAAATTAAATTGAAGATCTCAATAAAAAGAGAGAAAAAGATAAATAATATTATATTTAAATCTATATTATCTCAATAGTAATGTCCTCAACTTAGATGTAAAGACTTATTAATTTTTTATTTCGAATAGAAACACATCCCAATAATCAGAAAGACTAATTCTATTTTGATAAAATTTCAAGTAATTAATTAAATTAACAAACAACCATATCTCTACTTTGTTAATCTTTTAGTTGGATGGATATTGATTAATTGAAATGTAAATGACGAAAAAAGAGATATTTAAAAGTTATGAACTTAGATAGACGCAAGAGATTGCATGAATAAAGAAAAAAATAATTACCTCATCAAAGCTTTTCCTAAATGGGACAAAGCTGAAATGGTCTGATTTCAATTGTTGCACATCAATGGCGCCGTAACTTGATATTGCAACCTGATGATCTATATGTGGAATGATTTCCTTAGATGAACAACTTCCACTGCCACTATCTCTTCTACTATTAGGATCACTGCTAATTCCTTGATCAGCAGTACTCGTAGTCTTATCGGTGGACCAGTTGCATTGTCTCGGTTGAGTCTGATAAAATATCTTCGAAACCACGAGCTCCCCTTCTTTCTCCTCCTCCAGCTGACCAAGATGATATTGATGCATTACCCAGTTGGTCTTTTCAGGTTTTCGATTCTTCCCGAAATTTGTATACAGAACCAAGATTTTCTTGCACCCTTTCTGTTTCCCATTAGCCATTACAGGTCTCGTCTTACCTGTTTTATGCCATCTTGTTTCTCCACCTTGTAAGTCACATTCTGTTTGAATTTTTCTTCTCTTTCTTGTCCCAGTTGTGTAAGCCTTTGATGGTCTGTGGAAGAAATGCCTGCTCAAGCCATCTCTTGTAACTCCTGCAAAAAAATGTGATATATGTGTCGTTGAGTAAAAAGTTGTCCAATGCTTAGTTCATTTATTCATCTTACACGATTTGAGATATTTTCCTTTATATTGCCCATATTAAAGTTAGCTTGACTTAGGTGTAACAAACTGTGAGACAATAAGAGACACTTTTGAAAAAGTCAGAACAAACAAGAGCGCCCATAAGTTTGAAGCTATTGGAAGAGATTATAGAAAGACTAACTAATTAAGGAAGAAATGAATAATGAAATTTTGTATAATTATTATGAGACCTGGAAGTTTCTCAGGATGGGTGTAACAAATCCCATCTTCTCCTTCAATGGTGGGAATAAACTCATCTATCAAAGGGTGAGGTTTCATGTCTTTGGCTTCAACTTTTGCTTCAAGGTGCTCTATCAGTTCTTGGTCTGTTGGATCAAATTTTACTCCAGCTGGTAGACCTAACCAGTCCTGCAAAATTCATTCAACTTAAAATTGGGAAAAAAAAAAGTAAATGAAAAGAAGAGAAACTAACTTTAAATTAAAATCTCAAGTTGGTTTGGTTAAAAAAGCATTACAAACAAAATAATATAATCAGCCCTGGAATAAAACAGCAAGCATATTATTTTTCCTTTTGAAAAATCTTGAGATTGAAGGCAAGTTAGAATATTATGAAACTAAAGTACCGGCTTTGATTCGAGCTTATGTCCGCAACCGGGGCACTGATTGGATCCACACAGCTGATGTTCTTCAAGCTTGGCATCAATGAGATCAGAGCTGCTGATATTGGTGCCCAAATTACTCTTACTCATGGCTTATTTGATGTAATTTGAAAAAAAAAGGCAGACTCTATTTTCTTTCTTTCAAACTCTTGAAATATTCAAGGAAACCATCAAGTCTATTCATATCCCAGTAAGCTCCCTACACAACAAAAACCATATAAGCCCGTTTGAGATCCCATGTTCAATTAAGTACGTATTAAAAACAGAAAATATCAAAACGTTTGGTTTGCAATTAAATTGTTTCGCGTGATGATTTGACCTTTTGATACCAAACTAAATGCATTTGATTGTTTACAGAGATAAAAACCATTGTTGAGAAAACAAACTTCTCATAAAAGAAGGTATAAATTGTGTACAAATATATAAAAACAAGTAGATGGAGAAGAAAGACAGTGACCTTTGCAGGCAAATCAAATCTAAAACCCAGATGAGAAATATATATTTGTAAGGAAAAATGAAACTGGGTTTGTGGAGAGGAGGGGAAAACTGTAACAGTAGGTTTCAGCTATAAACCTGCTTTAAGCCGTAGAATAGACCAGAAATTGCTCTACGAGTTTACTTTAACTGAAGCCTTGTTGATCAAAAAGATAAAGTTGCCAGCAGGCGGTTTGTGTGAGAGAGAGCAAAAACAAAAGAAACAAAGGAAAAAAATTAAAAATCTCTCTCAATGTCTATTGACTACTACTAAAGCAAAAGGCATGGAACTGCCTTCTTAGCTGTTACTTAAGGCTCACTTCCAAAAGCTACCCTAGCCAAAATTACTCTTATTATTATTTTTAATAAGAGTTTTACATGGTTAAAAATCATCATGTGGGCAGTAAACTTTGAGTAATTATAAGGGAAATTGTAGTTTTATTAAGTTTTTTTTTTCCCTTGACAAAGAAAATTGGTAGGAAATTAAAATAGAATATAAAAAAAAATTGACTAGAGCTCACATGGGTAATTGAGATGGAGTGGCGATCATGATACTTTAGCCATGAAAGTTGCAGAGAGAAGGAATTTTTGGGGTTGCTTGATTAACAAGGCAATTCACCAGTACTAGTACTTGATGGACCACCATCACCCTGTTCTAATTACCACTATATACTCTTCTCTTTTTTCCTTTTTTTTTTTTTTAAAAAAAAAAAAATCTAAGAAAAAACAATTATGCGTGCGACACCTATCATTTAATAGGAAATCGGCACAAATCAAGACTAATTTAAGTAATAAATTAATCGAGAATGATAAACTTAATATTTTGATGATTGAAAATAAATAAAAAAAATTTAAAATTCACATATCAAGATTTTCCAATTTTTTTTTATTTATAATAAAAAATATTAAATAATCATAAAATTAAGAGAGATGATTAAAATATTAAAAAAAAGAACGAGGAAAATAAATAGAAAATGTGTCTTTTTATGAATTGTACAATTTTAGAAAATCTGAAATGATAGATTATTAATCGAATAATAAATGACTTTTTTTTCCTTGAAAAAAAGAAATTAAATCAATTTAACAGCGATCGGTAATTTCTCACTGCTTAAACTGCACAGCGTCAAACACAAGCATATCGGCGAGTAAACTGGCAGTATAATTCAAGATCTTATGGGAAAATCTAAAGTACGTGTAATTAGAAATCTGAGAAAGGACCCACAAAGAAGTGGGCCGAGATGGAGAGGATGCTGCTGCCCCCAAAAGCATATTGATGAGATGATGGGGGTTCGCATTCACGTTTATTGCATTCCTGAGACTGAGAGCAGTCAGTCAAGATTACATTATGAAGCCACCAGCAATATGTTTTCTTACTATCATGCCTTCTCTGTCTGTTACCTTTCTTTTTTATTTATTTATTTTATTTATTTATTCATATGTTTTAAGATTAAATAAAATTTATAACATTTGTACAGAATCATTTGCACTTATGTGAAATATGTGGAATACAAATTATTATTCAACAGCTTTGATTAGGGTTCTATTTTTGTCCACATAAATTAATTAAAGAATCATATTGCTATCCAATAGGTTGACTCTTGACTCCTAATCAACAATTGGAACACTGTTTTTATGTTGTTGCAAGAATATGAATATCATTTACTAGGAGAATTATTGATGTGAATAATGTGGAATCTATTATAATTTCTTTAACTCTTGTTTTAATTAGTTTACTTATTTATTCTACAAAGTTCGTTTGTTAACAATTACAAACGATTTTTTTGAATCAATTTATAAAAATATGGCGTTCTTAAAGGATACATCAATTATCCTTAGAGAATAAGATTATAGGTTCAAATCTAAAATATATATTTAGTTTGGGGTTTCGATGGAATGAGATGCACTGTAATTAAAAATAAGTTTTAAAAAAGGATAGTTCGGTTTATTTGACTTTAATTTTAAAGAGATAAATTCAATTTAGAGTTGGATAAGATTTTAAGGTAAAAAATAAATAAATTATAATATAATTATCTCATAGGATACAATTTAGTATAGAATTTGTGTGTGTATTATTTTAGCACTGTCCACTTTCAAACTTAAACTAAAATAATATTTTCCAATAGAGAATTGAGTATCTTTTTTCATTGTTGTGATAATCTAATTACACCACCTATCCATATCAGATGGATAGATGGACTTACAGAATTAGAATGTAAAACCCCATTATTAAAATTAAAAATGTTTATTTTATGGCAGGTCATGGGTGACTTATATTAGAACATCAAATTTGTTGTAATAAATGTCAAATTTGTTATAGAATAAGAAATTTAATATACTAACTTCTAATTTTTTACTACAAAACAAAAATTTTAAGGTAATGTAAAAAATGGTGTTCTAATATCAATAAAGATATTATTATTTTTTTTGGAAACGTTGGAAATCCCACTGTCGAATAATCTGATCCGAGTTTAAGTGGAACAAGTAAAACCCCCCGCTGTCCTAAACTCTTACAAGAAACACATCATTCTATTCGAACTCAGGACATGAAGGCCAGATCCTGAGCCCTACCCCCACCAAAATAAGGGGTAATTTTTAATTTGCTTACTATGCCCAAATACATGTTTAACCTTTTATCTCCTCTTTGGACACTGTATTTGGAAATCACTTATTTTTATTTTAAATACACACTAAATTTTAATTCCTCTTTGATTTTTATGTTTGGATAAAATCACTTATAGTCAAATTATGATTGTGCCTAAACAAATACACTCAGACACACATTTAATTGACAATCATTTTGTGACTTTAAGAAAAAATATAGTCACAATGTGATTGATGTCACAAATATGACTGTGTTCAAAGTACATGAGGTTCGATAATATGACTAAGGGTCGACAATATGATTGAGTTGAAAATTATGATTGTGCCCAATGTGACTGAGGGTCGGTAATGTTGTTGAGGTAACTAATGTGACTGATATCACAAATATGACTGAGAGTCGGTAATGTAACTGAGGTAACTATGTGACTGACGGTCGATAATGTGACTAACGTTACAATTGTGACTATGCTCAATGTGACTAAACGGTGGCAATGTGACCGAGATAACTAATGTGACTGAGGGTCAGCAACGTGATTAAGGTCAAAAAACATAAGTATGCGCAATGTGACTAAAGGATAGTAATGTGACTTATGGTTGACAATGTGAATGAACTAACTATTGTTATTGATATCACAAATGGGACTGGAGGTGGGTGATATGACTAAGGTCATAATGTGATTGTGCTCAATGTGACTGAATTCAGTAATATGAATAAAGTCACAATGTGATCAAGGTCACAAATGTGACTAAGGGTTCCCGCTCCTTTAGCTTGATGTTTTGTAAGTTATCTCGAGTTGTATGAGTGCTTTGATGTGTTGTGGGTTGTTTTAAAGGTAAAAATAATATCGAGACTCAATGGAATCAACGATGGATGAAAACGGTAAAATACAGAGTAAATTAGGGTAAATTCGGAGTCAAAAGGCGCGCCTCGACAAGGGAGTATGTGTCGAGATGCGCACTAGTTAAAAATGTAGGCAGAGAGTTCAGCTGCTGGCGCATCGCTATGCGCCGATTGATGACAAGAGCGTCGCGATGCAGGTTTAGTATCCAGTTCGTCAATGACTCAATTTTTAAGCGGGAAACATCCATTGGACCTTCTATATAAGCGAACTAACCTAATTTTACAGCCTCCAAAAAAGATTTTTGAAGAGAAGACACAACACATCAAAAGTGTACAACATAGAAACTCAACAACAAGGAGCAAATGACTGGCGATCTTGACACAATTTTTTCTTCCTTTTACTTCATTAATGTTTTGCTTATCATTGAATATCTATTTAGAGTTTTTGAGCATGTGTCGTAACTAAAGCTCTAATTTAGGGTTGTGATGAAACCTAGTATTTATGAACTTATAGATTGATTTTCATTATATTTTGTATGATGTTTTGGTTTATTTATTGAATCTTGTTCTTATTGCTTATTGTTTCCTGATCACCAATGAGATTAATATGGTAAACTTAGATGAACTTGACAAATGGATTTTAGGTTTAGCTTTAGATTTGATAGCACACGATCTCTTTTTAAGGATTTTCCTACATGATAGAAATATACCTATAGGGCAGGTGTAGCCATAATTGGAACCTGATCTTAATGAATTTAGAGTTAATTAGTTTGACATAGAAATATAGTCAATTAATTTACTTTGAATATTTGCACATGACCATCGAAAGAGGTTTGTAGATATTTTAGTGTTTTAGGTTAATAAGTCAATTAATTACACGAATATAGGAAAGCCAATTCATATTTTGATTAATATTGAGTGGGTTCACAACCCTGGATGTTTTCTCCTTATTGATTGCTTTTGAAAATTACTATAGTTATAATGATCTCTCTTAGCGTTAATTTAAATTCAATTCACAAATCATATTTAATTTTAGTTAGATACTCGTAGATAGATAGTCTTAATAATTAGTAACATAGGTGATAAGTTTTCATGGGATCGATAATTTTTATACTACTTGAGCGTTACGTACGCTTACATAACGTGTGAAAATCACGATCAAGTTTTTGGCGCCGTTGCTGGGGACTAATTATAACCTTTATTATTAATTTTAGGAGTAAGTACTTTATTTATTTATAGTATTTTATTTTATTTTATTCTTTTATTTTAGTACTAATTAAGGTTCTTGTACAATTATATTAGACAGAGTAGAAGTTGTGAACTCATTTTCCTTGATCCATAAATCAAAAGAATCTTATGACAGTAGAGAAGGGATAGGCGAGAACACCAAGAGGCACAACTCAACATGAACAATAAGGAGCCTGAACCCTTGGAAGAAGCCCCAATAATTCCTATTCGAGATAGGACAATCCCAGTGGTTGATGACTTCATCTCTTGCATCATCCTTCCACTTTTGCTCTCAAACACATGTGATATGAAAACATGCATTCAGATGATTCAAGAGTCGGTGCAGTTTGGGGGTGATGCACTTGAAGATCCAAACACCCACATTAGTAGCTTTCTGGAAGTGTGCGACATGTTTAACTACAACTGAGGGGCAAATGAAGCAACACGATTGTGAGCTTTTTCTTACTTCTTACGAGATAAAGCTAAATGATAGATCAATTTACTACCAGCTGGGTCCATCACGACTTGGGCAAACCTAGCGATAAAATTCCTAGCAAAGTACTTTCCCTAAGCTAAAACAGTAAAATTAAGAAAAGACATCACATCCTTCATGCAGTATGACTCTGAAACTCTTTACAAGGCATGAGAAAGGTACAATGAGTTGCTATGGAAGTGCCCCCATCATGAGATCGCCAAATGGCTGCAGGTACAAACTTTCAACAATGGGCTTAGTGGGATGATGAAGTCTATAGTGGATCCAGTCGCGTGAGGTGCGCTTATAGGAAAAAAGGAACACCGAGAATGAGATTTATTAGAAGAAATGGCTAAAAATAATTCATTGTGGCCAACATAGGGGAATATGCCCCAATGAGTAGCTGACGCCCACGAGGTTGGGCTCAATACTGCTATTAGTGCAAAACTCGACCATATCTGCAAATGCCTAGAGGTTCTGAGTATGCAAGTTATGAATAATCCTGGTGCCACAAGTGCAGGATATATAAGAGGACCGAATCAAGGCCACACACTCAATATAACAAGTCTTTCAACTATGTTAACAACTTCAATGGGCTAAGCCACAACCCCAATTCAAACAGTTACAATCCTGGGTGGAAAGAACACCCCGATTTTGGATAGAAAAATAACCAAGGGGCAGGACCACATGAGAAATCACATGGTCCACATTAGAACAAAAAGGCCATTTAAGATAGCAAGCCACCCATGGAAGAGCTAATGATGCAAGTGGTAAATCAAAACAATTTTCTCACAGAGCAGAGTATGGAAAATGCCAAGAAGAACGCTAGATTAGAAACATTAGTTCACAGCCAAGCCGCGTCTTTGAAGACATTGGAGAATCAATTGAGACAATTGGCAAGTGGGGAGAACTATAGACCATTGGGTGCCTCCCGAGTGAGACAGAACCTAATCCAAGGGGCCAAATACTGAGTCTTGCAAGTCTACAAACTGAAGAGCTGGATTGTCATCGACAAGGACATTGGGATGCATCAGCCTTAAGAGAATAAGGCATAACCTACCAAAGAAAAGAGAAAAGATGAAGGAAATTCCAAATATGTAAGTCCTATATCTCATGTATTCCCTCGGATTTTGCAGTAACACAAGCTAGATAAGCAGTTTTCAAGGTTTTTAGAGATCTTCAAGAAACTGCATATCAACATTCCCTTCACCAAGGCACTAGAGCAGATGCTTAGTTATGTGAAGTTCTTAAAGGACATCTTGTTAAAGAAAAGGAAGTTAGGGGAGTTTGAAACTGTGGCACTCATAGAGGAATATAGTGCCATCTTACAGAAGAAACTGTCACCCAAGCTAATGGATCTTGGTAGCTTTACCATACCATATACCATTAGAAACCACTACTTTGATAAGGCTCTATTTGATTTGGGTGCGAGCATTAACCTCATGCTGCTGTCTATTTACTAGTAGTTGGGTTTAGGAGAGGCAAAGCCAACCACTGTTACGCTACAGTTAGCAGATAGTTCCCTCACCTACACTCGTGGAAGAATAGAAGACGTGTTTGTAAAAATGGACAAATTCATCTTCCCCGCGGATTTCTTAGTTTTAGATATGGAGGAAGACAATGAAATTCCTATTATCCTTGATGACCTTTATTAGAAATAGATAGAATGCTGATTGACATGTAGAAGGGTGAGCTGACCATGCGAGTGCAAGATCAAGAAGTTTCCTTTCATGTCTTCAAAGCCATGTCATGCCCTTAAGATGATGAAGAATGCCACATGATAAACAGTATTGGAGATACAAGTCCAGAAATGGTTGACATGGATCACCATAATGATAGCCATGAGACGAGTCCACCATAGACACTTAGTGTAGACAAGAGAATTAAAGGGCTACATATGTATGTTTTCGACCCATACCCTCATGTGAGAATTGATCAGTGGATGTAGACATTTACTGAAACAGTGAAAGACCCTGTGGGACATCACATGGATAGAGCATCACAGTAAGACCCTCAATTCTTGTCATCCAATGGGCAGCATATGGGTGAGCATTGGGTGGTCATATCAGTCAACTAAGCTTATAAGGGAACCACCATGACGAATTGGCTGGTTACGTCTGGCTGAAGATGTTAAACTTAGCGCTAGCGAGGAGGCAACCCACACAATTATTTTTAGTTTCTTTATTCTATTTATTTAAATATTTTTATTTTTCTGTACTATTTATGTATTTAACAATGTTGCATGTGTAATTATGTAGGTACTGACACAACCCAACCAGTACGCATAACACTACGCGTCGTGACGAGGGACTTAAAAAATGACGGAGAATGGTACACCCCATGCACAATAGTGTTGTTCCCCTCTCTTGTTCTTTATGCTTATTTTACATTGAGGGAAATGCAAATTTTAAGTTTGGGGGTGTGTACATGTGTTGTGTTAGTTAATTCCTGCTATTTTTCTCTTAAAAATAATTTTAGTCTTGTGGTAGTGAAACATAATTCACATGATGAATTTGTTTGCCTAGAGATGAAATCTTAGAAATGATAAATGTCCAAATTGACTTCTATCTGATGTGTCAAGGGTAATATAGGTTAGACTCATTAGCACTTCACAATAGGTATCTAGCAGTAAGATCCTAGTAGTGGCTAAGTCAGTAGTTGGAGAAATTGCACAACAATGAATGATCGTTTGCCTAAATCTCTATCTTTATTTGTAATTATTTATGATACATGGTATGGCTAGAAAAAAATTTCTTTTAAAAAAATGAGAAATATGAAAAGAGTTTAAAAGAAAAATATTTTGAAAAAAAAAATAAATACACCACTTATAACCGATAAGCGTGAATCTACCCATGGGAGAGTGTTAAGACCACCATAAGGAGAAATGCTACCTTAAAGGGTAGGTGAGTCAAAAGATAAAATGTGAAAGAAAAGTCATACCATATCGAGCTTAATAGGCAAATACATAGCACTTTTGAGATATAGAGGTTGGTTTGACCCATCAGTTGTAAATTTTTGAGATGAAATCACCAAGTTAACTGACCTAGGATTCGAACTGTAACTGGACCTTCACACATACACTTGAGTATAACTTAGATAATTTATTCTAGAATTTGGATTTTAGTTGTGTTAGGTACTTTGAAGGTTCTTTGATTTCGTTACTAAGTATTCTCTAGTGACAATATGTGTGTAACTCTAAGGATGATTTTATGACAATTAATTTTAATTTTTAATTTTTAATTTTTAATTTTTATATTTTTGTATGATTGCATGTGTGTATTGAATGACATTTTGGGTGTCGTTGTTGTAAGCCCTCACGAGACTATAACTAGTTTACTAGGGCCACCTAGGAGTTTATAGACTTGTTGCATATGATAAATGTAATCGTGATTCATACGAAAATGGCTTAAGTTAATTTATTGTAATTTTATTTTATTTCGAGACTAGCAAAATGTTAAGTTTGGAGGTGTGATGAGTGATCAATAGACATATATTTTCCCGCCCCTCTAGCTTTATGTTTTTTAAGTTTTCTCAAGTTATATGAGTGCTTTGATGTGTTGTGGGTTCATTTTAAAGGTAAAAGTAATATCAAGACTCAACGGAATCAACGATGGATGAAAAATAAAATATGAAGCAAATTTAAAGTCAAAACGGGTGTCCTGACATTGGATTGCCAATCGAGACGCGAGCTAGTACAAAATATAGGTAGAGAGTTCAGCTGCTGGCGCGTCGCGACTTGCCACGCACCGATTGATGACAAGAGTATCGTGACGCCAATCGATTTATGTCTCGATGCAGGTTTCGTATCTATTTCGTCTAGGACTCGATTTTTAAGCATGAACATCCACTGGACCTTCATATAAGCAAAAAATCATCCCAAAACCTAGGGAGGAGTCTCATAACCTAATTTTACAGCCTCTAAAAAAGATTTAAACTCAACAGCATGGAGCGAAGGACTGACGATCTCGACAAAATTTCTTATTCATTTTCTTCCTTAATGTTTCACTTATCATTGAATATCTATTTAAAATTTTTGAGCATGTGTAGTAACTAAATCTCTAATCTCGGGTTGTGATGAAACCCAATATTTATGAACTTATAGATTTATTTACATTATATTTTGTGTGATGTTTTGATTTATTTATTGAATCTTGTTTTTAATTCTTCTTGTTTCCTGATCAGCAATGAGATTGATATGGTAAACTTAAATGAACTTGACAAAGAGATTTTAGGTTTAGCCTTACGTTCAATAGCACATGATATCTTCATAGGGATATTCCTACAGGATAAAAATATATATGTAGGGCGGATGTAACGATAATTGGAACCTGATCTTAATGAATGTAAGGTTAATTAGTTAATATAAAAATATAGTCAATTATTTTACTTTGAATATTTGCAAATGACCATCGAAAGAGGCTTAAGGATATCTTAATGTTTTTGGTTAATAAGGAAATTGATTACATGAATATAGGAAAATCAATTCATTTTTGGAATAATACTGGGTGAATTCACAACCCTGACTGTTTTCTCCTTATTGATTGCTTTTGAAAATTACTATAATTATAATTATTTCTCTTAACGTTAATTTAAATTCAATTCACAAATCATATTTAATTTTAGTTAGATACTCGTAGGTAGATAGTCTTAATAATTAATAATGTAGGTGATAAGTTCTAGTGGGATCGATAACTTTTATATTACTTTAGCGATACGTGCGTTTGCGTAACGTGTGAAAATCACGATCAGTTGATAATATGACTGATGTTATATTCATGACTATGTTCAATATGACTTAGGGTCAGTAATATGACTATGGCACATTCATTATTAAATTATAAGTCACCCAAATCAGTCATATTGTGATTATGGGTTTTTTATATGACTATGACTATGACTAAGTCCTTTGTGATTTAACTAAAATGTTATTGTGACTCAAGTATAATGGTATTATGACTGTACACAATATAACTGAGGGTCGACAATGTGATTGAAGTAATTAATGTGACTGAATATATATAATATGACATAACAAACCTTTTAGTCACTAATATGATTGAGGTAAAAATGTGATTATGACAAAGGTCAATGTGAAGTGCGTTTGACGCAAAAATTTGAGACTAATTTTGACTTGATGTAATTCTGAATTTGATAGAGGTTTGATGAAAATTGTATGCATGTATATTTAATGTATGTATATTTGTACATATTGTGATTTGAAGTTTAGATAAAAGAGATATGACTATTCTAACATGGCTAGTATGAAATTATTATTATCTTAAAAAAAATATAACAATCATTTTTTACTCATTTTTTTAATCGAAACATATCGATAGAGAGTCTTATTTGAAAGCTTATGAATTGTAGATTAACAATATATAATTTTTTAATTAAATACTTTATATTTTAGGAGGGTAATGTGGTATTATAAAAATTGTAGTGAGGAATGAGTAAATAGTGAATTAATCAAGGGAAACTGGCAATCTTTCTTGGCTTATTTGCCAATATAGAAACATGTTTGTTCCATCCCAAATGGTGGCTCGATTTGGCCTGGCCTGATCGATAAAGGATTCACATAGAGACTACTATTTTCCGAGAATCTATTTCTATGTTATCTAGCGCGGGCGGACGTCCCGAATGGACGGGCTCCAATCCAAGGAGGGAATAGAGAGGGAGGCAAGAACCATGATTTCATAGAATGGTGGTCCGAATCTTATCTGAACTATGAGAGTAACCTACTAAAACGTGCTATAAGGAACATGGCCAAGTCTTAAGCATATCAGGTGTCATTGGACCTCGATCTAAGTGGATAAAACTCAATATTGATCCAGGCTATTACAAATGTTGCTCCCATGAGTTGAATCCTGATATCCCAAATGACAGTCCAAGGCTCAATCCATTGGACTAATTAACACTTGGGGACTGTAATTCAATAAATACCAATTAAAGCATTAGGTATAGAGTATGACTAGAGAACCAATTTTTTATTTTTTATTTTCTTTGCGGAAAATAATTGTCTAAAAAATTATCATTTACAAATTCAAGATTTGATTTTCTTCCATTTTATTACCTTGTTTACATATACGTGTAGTCAATAATTCAAAAAGAGAGTAGAGTGTTTTTGTTGGTCATAATTGTTTAAGTCAATGGAGTGTGAAGAAGCACATAATTTGTTTCTCATAAATTGTACAATGTATAATAGAATTCACGCTTCTTATTTGTCAACGAAAAATCAAAAGCTTTCGGACCCATCAATTAATATGATTGCGAGTTTGTAAAAACATTGATTGTATGTGTGCATTTAGCCAACAAATGTCTCAATTAGACAAAGTCAAAGTTTTCCCAAAACTAGACGGTGTCACAATTCCTATAAATATATACAAAACTGTTTTTTCTTTAATAATGTATGATAAATTATCATTTTAGTTTATGTAAATTTCAATTAGATTATAATTTGATCCCTAAAATTGAAATCATGACTCTGCCATTATAAATAGATACATAATATTATTATTGTAGTTCTCTAGCTTGCATGGCTGGCATAAAATTGTTAAAAAAAAAAACTAAATATTATTAATACATGTGCAAATAATGATAACTGCCGTAGAAAAAAAATATATGAGGCGGAAAAAGTTGTGAAAGAAAGGATGCGATGCAAGAAAGTTGAGTTGTTAAGTTGCTAACCAACTTAATTTTGTTTTAGAAGACAGCCCAGAGTTGGTTTTGACAGAGTCATTGGTTTATCTAACATTGGTGCTTGCTTTGCATTATTAAAGTTCTAATAAATAATTTTTTAATTTATTAAATTAATAGTCACACAAAAAGATAGAGTAAATATGTATATATTTTTAATTTTTTAGCATATTATAATATGTGATTTTTTGGTCTATTATTGTGGCTTTAATTTAATAAATAAGGAGATCCCTCATTATAATTTTACTTTAATTCGCATTTGAAGGATACTTTTTTTTCGTGATGATGTCAAAATTAAACATTTAGGACATTAATAATTTATTTATAAAATACTTTAATGGAAACCACTCATTTTCGAAGCTCTATTATTTATCAAAAAAAATTTATAACATTTTGAGAGTTTTAAAAAGATATGATTTAAAAAACCTAATTACCGGGAAAAAAAATGCCAAAAACTTTCTATTTAATCAGATAAGAGTTGTTCAGAATTAAATTTTATTTTTAAAAATTTTTTAATTAAAAAAGTTTAATTTAAGTTTTAAAGAGTAAAAACTGTTGAAAAAAAGAGAAAATATGTATTTTTTGCTATTTGAAGCACAATTTTAAGTCGGACCATCTTATGGGAATGAAAAATCATGAGCTTTTTACGTTCTCTCTGTGAGTATTTCGAAATGATATATTGATACGCTCAAAATGATACAAAGGTGAATGAAAAATTTGTCTCACAAAGTGCATCCATTCAGAAAGAAAAGTAAACTTATTCCACATCTAATAAGTAACTAAGTCTAGAAGGGCTTATATATGGTAGCTTAATTGTAGAATCGTAAGAAGTTATGGATATAGGCTCTCTGTACATGCGTGCGTGCGTGCGTGCATGGGTGCAAATCACAGTCCGATTTGGGATTGGTTTGTCTTAAACCAATGTGTATTCGCACGTCATGCATACACGAATGTGACACAAATCTAACTAGGCTCGCAGGATACCCTTAGTTTTGCTAGTTTCCTTTTAATTTTTTTACTAACTTTTCATCTATTATAAGAGTAGCTAGCAGCTCATAATGTGCCATGATTTCTCTATTGAATACATGATTCAATAGATAATTAATCCTCACTCTGTTATGAAATTGGAAGAGACTTCTCCTTATTTTATAAAACATAACACACCATAACAAAATAAATAGACTTGCAGTTTTCTATTTTTTTGTCCAATACCGAAAGCAATTTTGTGCAAAGTTGAGAGTTATTTTCGTCCAAATCGAGGGCAGTCTTTTTTCCTTTACTTCGATTCAAATTCTACGCATATAGAGTTCGCTTAGGTAATTTGACCGTACTCCAATCTCATTCTCAAAACCCTAGCTTCCTAGTTCTTCTCTTTTCTCTCAAGTGTTGAGAGAAAAATAAAGAGAAACAATTTATACGTGACTTTTAATCTTTCAATTATTTAGAGAATCGTTTTGTGAATATAGTCCACTATATATACCTTTTATTGGTACTGAGTCCTAGCATGGAAAATCTTTTGGAACTCAAAACAAAATTATCTCATTCACTTTCTTGTTGCTCTTGGTAGTGAGCAAAAAAATCTGCTCGCTACTGCTCCTTATTGCTTCATTCGGGGATCGATTTGTGTTATGGTTTAGTGCAATTTTTAGGGAATATTAAATGACTCAGTTGGGACATTTCGGGGTAAAAATATTGCATGGAATTGTTGTTGAAAAACAACAACCAAAACAATTTTGGTGTGCGCATGTGTAGCACAATTTTGGTGTGTAAAATTGTCCAGATTTTCGCTGCTGGAGTGGGGCTATTTGCGGGCAGTTTCGTGATGATAAAAAACATACAAATAGTGCTAAAACAGAAGCTAAGAGTGCTGTTCAGTTCGGGAAAAAGAGGGCATGGGCATACAAAAATTTCAAGGTCGATCTTGGTGCCTAAAAGCTTTTCCGCTGTGCGTGGAGTTGATTTTCGAAGAGTTACGATAATTAGTTCCTACAATTGGCATCAATAGCGATGTTGGAAAGTATTCTTGACCATCTTTTCTCTTTTCAGTTTTTGTTTTTTAATTATTTATATGTGATATAAATTATTTTGAATGTTTTGTTTGAGTACGCATATTTTATTGTTTTTATTCATGTGATGAATATATTACATTGGTCGTAAATACATGAATAAAAATAATAAAAACATTCATCACAATATTGTGTTGTAAATTTTTTTTACAATGTGTTGTAAACGTATTTCTTTATATATTTTTGAGGTTGTATCAAAATTTTATATAACTGGAGAGCCGATAAGGCCAACGACATAATACCATTTCATGGAGTAAGAGTTGAAGACAAATGGATGCCTTGGTGATTTTTGTACTAATTAGATTAGTATATACATAAAAAAGTAAAAATAAAACAAGAGTCCGATCAATGCAATTTTTATTATATGTATGTTTATTTCGAAATATTTGAATAACATGTCATATAGCTTAAGGTGCCTACTCATATATTTTCACATGCCATAACATGTAAATGATGCATGGATATTATAGTCATAAAATTTACTTTATGAAATTTAAAAGGGTTAAATCGAAACATATTATGCATGAAAAATAAATAAATTAGATTATTTATTTTAAGGATTTAAAAATTTGAATTTCGGAAAGTTTTAAACTAGTTAGCGAACTAAACTTTAAGAGTTAAATTTTATAGCTTGCTTAATTAAATTAATTTAATTAAGTTATATGTTAGTTTAGACTAATAAGAATTAGTAAATAAAATTTTAAAAGTTAAAATTGAATATGTCAATAATCTGGCACTCTTATAAATTATGTTATGTTTTAGCCGCGCAGGATCTAAAATTAATAGACACTAGTGGATTAAAATATTAGATATTTTTAATAAAAACCTAATTTTTATATAGTGAGAGGGAGAGGGATATTGTAGGATACAGAAATAGGCGACGCTGTTCCAGGCTCGCATCCCGATCGGGAGTATGGAGTAATCCGCGGGGGACTAAACCGGAGAATAAAGGAGTTCGCCACCCAACTGGGAAATGATTTAAGGCCGCACTCACCCCTCGAAAGGGAAGACCTCAAACCGTTGGGTTCACAATGGTCCCTTACTTATGCCAATTATAATGAACTGATTTATGCGATAGTTTAACTAAGTCTTATGCAACATATGCAAGATAATTTAATCAACACACATGTTCGCATACCCATGAACATTAATAAAGAATGAAGGCGAATGCATAATTCCATAAACGACATCCATAATGATATAAACACATGCATGAGTGTTTTTCAAGCATTACGTGGAGTCGTATCCCAAATGCAGACCGCACTACCGTCCATTCGGATTCGGATACAGAATTTATGTATGGGTTTTCATCCGATATACCGCAAGGGATAACACGTAATCATTAACACAACACAATCATTAACCCAATATTGACATACATGAACTATGATAATGCATATAACAATAATAATCGAAGAGACAAATATGCGAAAATACGAGGAAGATAAACAACACAAAATGAATGTGGAATAATAAAACAACCATAAATGAAAATTAAATGCGAAACAGTGAAAAGATAAATAATACAAGATAATGCCGAATAATAAAATATGTGACTAAATAATTTGGCAGTTTTCAATGTACGACTTCGCATGTCCGGTTGGACGTATTTCACGTCCAACCAAGCATACAGTTTCTAGGACGAAAAAATAAAATATAATAAAGGGTGCCCTCAGGTCTTATCTTTTAAGTCACTTCCTGCGAGCGCGTTGGACATCGCTGGGAGGGTTAATGTGTCCGCTATTTTACTGGTTCGCTGGTTCACTGTTTCCACTCGCTGTTTCTCTGTTTTCACTTGCTGTTTTGGCCGTTGTTTTGTTTTGTTTCAGTCGCTATTTTATGGTGATTTCTGGACTGGTTTTGGGGTTATCTAGCCACTGTTTGGACATGGTAAAGGGGCGGTTTTGTAGTTATTATTGGGACTGTTTTTTGGTCTGTGTAGAGGCTGTTTTTTCTTGCTAGGGTTCACGGCTTTTTGTTTTGTTTTCACATGGGGGCTATTTGGTCGTTAACTTCTTGTTTGTTGTTGTTTGATGTTATTTGTTTCTTTATTAGATTTGTTCGGTGGCTTGTTATTTGGTGGTGGTTGTAAGTTTTGTTGTTATTTTCATGTGGAGGGCTGCATGTAGAAGGGTTTATGGCTGTGTTGGTTAGATGTTTGGCTTGTAGTGGGTGTTTATCTCTCAGTGGTTATGGTTCTTTATTTTTTTGATTTGTTTTTTTCGGTTATAAGCCTTTAAGTTTGTTGTTCAGTCATCTAGGTTAAGGGGGAAATTTATGTGTATATATGGCAGGTTTGTTCTATGTGTCGTTAAGGGCTGGTTTGGCTTTGTGTTTGATCGGCAATGGTCTATTATTTTGTGGGTTGTCTCTTGGCTTTTTCAGTTCACTGGATCATATGTGGAGGGGACTGCTTGTTGGTTTGTTTATTTATGTGAATGAAGTCTTCGTAAGTGGTCTTTGTGCGGTCTGAATGAGAGAGTAACGTGAGGGCAGAAAGAGAGTTAGGGTTTGTTGCTTGGTCGATGGATTATTGTGCCGCTGGCTTCGATGTGAGTTTATGTATGCATTCCGTCACTGGTTTTGTGATTGGTTGTTGGGTTCACATGGTTGTGTTACTTCGACTTGCAAGGTGTCAAAGGGGCTGTGAGGGATGTGTCGTCTTTGGTGTGCGTTTATGGACTATCATGCATGTATCGGCTGCATGGGGTTTTTAACATGGTGAATGAGTGAGGGCTGCTTAGGGTTTGATTTGGCTTGTTGTGTGAGGTGGCTTAGGTTTGTTTGGTCGATAGGTGTGGCTTGTGTATTTACTTTAGTGCTTAGTTTTTTGTTGTTTCGTGAGTACTGTTGATCGGAGATTAGGTTTCTGTTTTTGGTTTTTTGTAAAGGAGAGAGAGGAGGGTGTAGGGGCTGTCATGTACGTTTTTGGTGTTTAGAGTTTTTTTTTTGTTATTTATTGTGAGAGGGAAAGAAAGGCCGTGTAAGTGAGGAGACGTGAGGGTGTTGAGTTGCTGTTAAGTTTTTTTTTTTTTTACTTTGTCATTGCCGTCTGAGTGAGATCCCGACAGAGAGGTTAGTTTATGTTCATTTTTATAAGAGTGGGCTAGGGTTTTCCTTGCATGGGAAAAAAACAAGGATCATGCAATAATGATGGATATTTTTAATTAGTTTGTTATAAGGGAAGGATATTGTGTAATTGGTGGGGAATATATTTAATTTAGGAAAGAGATTTGATTTGATTTATTTAATTTAGACATGTGTTTTAAATATTTTAATTATTTTGGATCGGGCTTGTGGGCTTGGTTATTTGGGCTTGGGCGTGTGACTTTGATTGGATGCGGGGGTTCAAGGCTTAATATTTTAAAATAAAGATTAATCGAGCGAACTCGAGCCAAATAGTGAGCTAAATTTGACAAAGTATTTAATTTTGAATTTTTCCTTCCGACGTTCGTTTCCCACGACTTCCGTAACTTAAAGGACAGTGCCTCCATACGAGACTCGTCATCGGGCTTCATGTAAAAATACAGTGCCTACAGTCGCCCCTGCTTTGATAGAACTTGTGCAGTGTGTGACAGTGACAATCCTATCAAAGTCATGCATGCATTTTTACTTACCTGGCTCGCCAGCTGTCTGACTTTCTATTGTTCTGAGATGCTTCAAACTGAGTTGATCTGGTGGTAAGGTGCTTCGACCACTGGTCCATTCCCGAACCATACTTCATTTCCGGAGTGCCATTCCCGGATTGTTGAACCTTATTCCTGAGGCGTTGCTGATGTGATAGTTATGGTCCATCCCCAAACCATGCTCCATTCCAGGAGCGTCATTCCCGACATGCTAAACCTCATTCCTGAGGCGTCGCTGATGTGATAGTTGTGGTATATTCTCGAACTGTGCTCCATTCCCGGAGCGCCATTCCCGGCATTCTAAACCTCACTCCCGAGTGGTCACTGATTTGATAGTTGTGTGGTTCATTCCCGAACCATGCTCCATTCCCGGAGCGCCATTCCCGGCCTGCTAAACCTCATTCTCTAGGCATCATTGATGTGATAGTTGTGGTCTATTCCCGAACCATGCTCCATTCCCGGAGCGCCATTCTTGGCATGCTAAACCTCATTCCCGAGGCGTCTCTAATGTGATGGTTCATTCCCGAACCGTTATGTGAGGTGGTCCATTTCTGAATCGTTACTGTGTGGTGGTTCATTCCCGAACCATTACTGTGAGGTGGTCAATTTCCAAACCGTTACTGTGTGAGATGATGACGAGGTGCTTTGACATTTGGGTCTTGTTCCCGAACCACCAAGTGAGTCTTGTTCCCAAATTGAGTTATGGGTCTTGTTCCCGATCTGAGTTGTTGGTCTTGTTCCCGATTTGAGTTGTGGGTCTTGTTCCCGATTTTGTTGGTCTTGTTCCCGATTTTATGGATATTGTTCCTGATTTGAGTTGTGGGTCTTGTTCCTGAATTTGTGGGTCTTGTTCCCGAATTGAGCTGATGGTCTTATTCCCGAATTGAGCTGAGGGTCTTGTTCCCAAATGGAGTTGTGAGTGGGCTTTGTTTCCTGGGCTTTATTCCTGAACTGTATTGACTGTGGACTTTATCCCCGAGCTGTACTGAATGTGGGCTATGTTCCCGAACTGTGCTGAATGTGGGTTTTGTTCCTGAACTGTGCTGAATGTGGGCTTTGTTCCCGAACTGTGCTGATTGTGGGCTTTGTTCCCTAATTGTACTTATTGTGGGCTTTGTTCCCCGGGATTATTTCTGAAGACTATTGATAATATGGGCCTCGACCCTGGGATTCATTCCCGATACTGCTGATGATGTGGGCCTCGACCCTGGGATTCATTCTCGAACTGCTGATGATGTGGGCCTCGACCCTGGGATTCATTCCAAATACTGCTTACAATGTGGGCATCGACCCTAGGATTCATTCCTGAAGACTGCTGATAATATGGGCCTCGACAATGTGATTCATTCCCGATACTGCTGATGATGTGGGCCTCGACCATGGGAACCCTGGGATTCATTCCTAAACTGCTGATAGTGTGGGCCTCGACGCTGGGATTCATCCCCAAACTGCTGATGATGTGGGCCTCGACCCTGGGATTCATTCCCGAAACTGCTTATTTTTACCGCTTTTTTCCTTTTCCTCAAAACCTGTGAACAAAAACAAAACAAAAAATTTCGTGCACGTGACGTGTATGCATGTATGTATGAAAGTATTTCTTATTCCGATAGGTTAGGTCTTCCTTGTACTCTTTGTTGCTTCTCGCCTACTAAAATCTTTGATCGCCCCCTAGGTCGGCTTACAATTTCCTTCTTCCAGTTCTTTTCTGGTGGTTGGTCAGTTCTCTTTTGTCTCATGGTTCAAGTTCTCAGTATATCCCTTATTCGTGGGGTGGTAAACTAGTCGCCCCCAGACTTGGCTTAGCTTTCTACTCGCTACTGTTTGCACTAGGTCAAGGTGGACTATATGATGTGGCATTCCATATCAATATACTATATCACATGCTATGAAATAGTCCCAATAGTTACACATATTATCTCGTACTCAAAGAATGCCCAGTATTGAAACTAGAGAACCTTCAAAATATTAAATGCAACTCAAATCCAAGTCTTTGAATAAATGATTTAAGCCAGACTCAAAGTGTGTATGTGCTAAGGTTCTTTTTTCAGCTTCATCCCCAGGTAAGCCAACTCAATGGTTTCGTCAAAAATTGGGATCGATGGGTCAAACCAACCTAGATGTCTCAATTATGCCCTGTAGTTGCTTTTCTGTGCTCATTGTGGTATGATTTTCTTTCTCTTTTGTCTTTCTCTTTTTTCTTTTCGTTTGAACTTCTTTTTCCTTTTCTTTTTTTTTTCTTTTTTTCTTTTTTTTTTCAACACACCAACCCTTTAAGGTAGCATTTCTCCTCATGGTGGTCCTAATACCCGCCCATGGGTAGATTCACGCTTATCGGTTATAGGTGGTTTCATTCTTTTCTTAGAGACTTTTCTTTTATTTTCAACCATACCACACATCATAACACAAGCAAAATAGGATAGACATTTAGGCGAACGGTCATTCACTGACCTACAATTTCTTCAACTAGTCACTTTGCTAACTACTCAGGTTTTCACTGTTAAGAACCATAATCAAGTGCTTACGAGTCTAACATATATCAATTACTCAAAATATCAGATAAAAGCACATCAAGAGTTTATCGTTTCTAAGATTTCTCCATAAAGCAAACGATTTCATCATTAGACTTATGCCTGAATATCAAGGAATAAGGACAAATAATTTTTTTCTCTTTTTTTTTTCTTTTTTTCTTCTTTTTTCACAATGGTCTTTCTATCATTGCCGTAAAGTTTTCTGTTCCTTGGTTTCCTTTTCCCCGATATCCATGTTTGCTAGACTCTTCTTGATAAGTCCTCTTTTACCCCTAGCCCAACGGATATCTATGATGGCTTTTAAGCCACAAGGGGTTAACATGATGCGTGTATGCATGAGATGCATGTGGTTATCAAAACAACATATATCATTCCAACCTTATTTCTCCCAAACTCGTGGTAAGTCTATTTCTGTCCTAGGTATGGCTTATTCCATGAACCAATGTGGGTACACAAAATCGTTCTCTCCTATGCTACTGGGTGAACCTCGGCCACTTCTATCTATTTCCATTGGTAAAAGATAAAGACCGCCCATTTACAATATGGACTAAGCTTATTATGGGAATCATGCCATTGTCTAGAAATGATGAATTGGGATTTTAGTAACCGTGGTCATGAGGATGAATTTAGAAGTGACCTAAAAGTATACAAATATGTTGTAACAAGGCATATCCTTTCTGGATAAAAACTAGTGCGGATATCGGACTCATGATGCCAGCATATTTGGATCATGTTTGGACTTTCTAAGCCCATCAAGGTTTTCATACAAGTTGGCCCATTATCATTTCAAAGCGTTCAATCATATTATTACGAGGTGTAAACTTGTCTCAGTTGAAAAAGGCCTAGGAGCCCAAACATAAAGTGGCTCATCAACATTTTAGAAGCTTTTTGCCCAATTTTCATAAGACACAAACTCATCCCAGTTTAAATGTCCCAACAAGTTCACATCTTATGACATGAAGTCCAACTGAATCCAAATGATGATGGTCCCAAACACAAACAAAAAGGGTGGCTTTTATAGGTTATACAACTATGGCTCACACGTGGATTTATATGAGTATAGACAAAGGCTCTCGCCAGCGAAGGATTGCCCACAACTAGGTCTCCCCTCTCAAGGGTTCAAGCGACCAAGTGAGCGTGCCTTTTTTATACCCTAAGGTACGTGCCAACGAGTGATGATATCATATAACGATCCGCCGCTTCGAGTGAAAATGACTTCTCGATATCTGAAGGACTGTCAAAATGATTTCTCTATTGAAGATTCCCTAGAGGGAGGGTGGAGTGAACTTTCTTAAATATCCTAGCCTCTTAGGCTCTTATCGTCTTGGTGACAGGAATAAATAATAGATCTCCAAATTAGTCCATCAAGGTAATATATGAGTAAATAATTATCTAGATGCCTTCACAGCTTTTCCTTTGGGCTATAACAAGGTAGTGAGTGAAGGAAGACACCGAATCATTATCTAGCTCTAATAATGCCTTTGGTTAAACCTTTTGGTCCCAACCCACTTGTAGACACGGTTAAGTAAAGTAAAAAATCACAAGCATTACAAGATATTATTTCGAGGCTGATTCTCCTCAGTGGAGTCGCCAGACTGTAGGACATAAAAATCGGTGATACTATTCTAGGCTCGCAGCCCGGTTGGGAGTACAGAGTAGTCCGCGGGGGACTAAATCGAAGAATAAATAAGTCACCACCTAGCGTGAACTGGAAATGATTTAAGGCCGTACTCACCCCTCTCAAGGGAAGACCTCAAACCGTTGGGTTCGCAATGGTCCCTTACTTATGCCAATTGTAATGAATGGATTTATGCAATAGTTTAACCAAGTCTTATGCAACATATGCATGATAATTTAATCAACACACAAGTTCGTATACCCAAGAACATTAATAAAGAATGAAGGCGAATGCTGTAGGAATTTCATTTTTACATATAAGTCCCAATGATGAGCCTCGTGCGGAGGCACTATCTTTTAAGTTGCGAAAGTCTCGGGAAACGGACGTTGGAAGGGAAAGTCAGAAATTAATACCTCGTTGGATTTAATTCACTTTCTTAGTCTCGGGTTTACTTGTTGGACCTCTGTTTTGAAACTTATCCTCGGCCTAAAACCACACACCCAGACTAAAACCCACACGCCCAGACCAAAGCCCACTAAATCACATCAAAAAATATCCACACATTAAACACATGTCAAAAATTAAATTAAATTAAATTAAATCACATTCCTAATTAAATTAAATCCTTTTCCTAAACTAAAACAATCTCATCCCAAAATTAGAGAAATCATTTCCTTGTAACACATAAATTAAAAGATATCCCAATAATTACATAATCTCTGTTTCCTACCCGTATAAGGACAACCCTAAACCTCTCCTATAAAAAGACACATAAACCAAACCTTATGACTCACTTCTGAATCCCCCACAATTCATCTCCCTCTCTCTCTAGCCTCTCTCTTCTCTATTCTTTCTCTCTATAATCTCTCTCTCTCTCTTATCTCTCTCTTACCTCTCTCTCTCGGCCACATCAGTATCAGTTTGGGGGCGAGTCCCACATCAGTATCAGTCTAAGGGCGAGGCCCACATCAGTATCAGTTTGGGGTTGAATTCCAGGGTCGAGGCCCAGATCATCAGCAGTATTGGAATGTTATATCACATGATCTACTTTGGCAGAATGCAAGCAACGAATAGCAAAAAACTAAATCAAGTATGGGGGCGACCAGTCAACCACCCCTCGAATAAGAGATTTATCGAGAACTTGAGCAATGAGACTAAAGGAAACTGAGCAATCACCAAGAGAGAATCGACAGAAAGGAACTATGAGCAGGCCTAGGGGGCGACCAATGACTTTTGCGGGCAAATGGCACCAAGGAGCACAAGGAATGCCCAACCCATCGGAATAGGAAACATATCCATGCATTCATGCATACATATCACATACATGTAATTTTTGTATTGGCAGGTTTGTAGCGGCAAAGACCATCTCATCAAGTAACGGTTCAAAAATGAGCCACCTTTCACCAAATAACGGTTCAAAAATAAGCCACATCTCATCAAGTGATGGTTCAAAAATGGGCCACCACTCATCAAGTAACGGTTCAAAAATGAGTCATATTCTCACACAGCACGGTTCGAAAATGTACCACTACCATATCAGACGCCGAAAATGGCGCTCCAAAATGGAGCACAGTTTGAAAAGGGATAACTATCACATCAGATGCCGAAAATAGCGCTCCAAAATGGAACACAGTTTGAAAATGGACAACTATCAATTGAGATGCCGAAAATGGCGCTCTAAAATGGAGCACCCATAATATATGCCGAAAATGACGCTCCAAAATGGAGCACACACAACAGATGCCGAAAATAGCGCTCCAAAATGTGGCACACACAACAGATGTCGAAAATGGCACTGCAAAATGGAGCACACACAACAGATACCGAAAATGGCACTCCAAAATGGAGCACACACAACAAATATCGAAAATGGTGCTCCAAAAATGGAGCACAGTTTGAAAATGGACCACCAGATCAACTTAGTTCGAAGCAGCAGGCAAGTCAGGTAGAAGTTGGCGAGCCAGGTAAGTAAGAATGCATGCATAACTTTGATAGGATTGTCACTGTCACATACTGCACAAGTCCCATTAAAGTGGGGTGACTATAGGAATTGTATTTTTGCATATAAGTACCGATGATGAGCCTCGTGCGGAGGCACTACCTTTTAAGTTGCGGAAGTCACGGGAAACGGACGTTGGAAGGGAAAAGTCAGAAATTAATACCTCGTTGGATTTAATTCGCTTGTTTAGTCTCGGGTTTACTTGTTGAACCTCTGTTTTGAAACTTATCCTCGGCCCAAAACCACACACCCAGACCAAAACCCACACGCCTAGACCAAAGCCCACTAAATCACATCCAAAAATATCCACACATTAAACACATGTCAAAAATTAAATTAAATCAAATTAAATCACATTCCTAATTAAATTAAATCATTTCCTAAACTAAAAAAAATCCCCTCCCAAAATTAGAGAAATCCTTTTCTTGTAACACACTAATTAAAAGATATCCCCCTAATTACACAATCTCCGTTTCCTACCCGTATAAGGATAACCATAACCCTCTCCTATAAAAGACAAATAAACCAAACCTTAAGACTCACTTCTGAATCCCCCACAATTCATCTCTCTCTCTCTCTCTAGCCTCTCTCTTCTCTATTCTCTCTCTCTCTCATATCTCTCTCTCCTCATATCTCTCTCTTACCTCTCTCTCTCGGCCACAACCCAACAAAATAAACCCTAAACTCCACTCACGCTCCAAGAGCTCTCTCTACCCTCTCTCATCTCCCATGCACACACAACACACGGCCTAACCTAAAAGGGACAACGCATTGAGTAACCTCCACTCATGCCATTCACACCCTAGCCACAAAGGCCACAAATCAAAGCATGCAGCCCTGGACATAAGTGTGCTGCCATCTGGACGTGGGCAATCAAAACCCTAAATCTGAAGACCTTCATCCTCATATCTCAGCTCTCTCTAACACCTCACATCCCACGCAACTCCCACCGACTCACTTCACCCATTCAACGCAACAGCATTCCATTAAGAAAGACCAACAAACCATAAACCATTAAACACTCACCGAAAAAGACATACACACGTCCCACCATAGCCCTTTACTCACGCATACATAAACTTCTCAACTAGCAGCCCACGTGAGCTAAAGCCATTTACACACCTCACGCCAAACACACCCAGCACCAGCCCACAAAACAACAAAAATCGAGAGCAATAAAAAACAGCCAACTCACAAATAAAGCAAACATAAAAAACCTAAGCAACCCCACCGACTGCCCATAAACAACAAAATATACCGTCAACCTTAAAACTACATTAGCCTCAAACAAGCAGCCCTCTAACCGAGACACAAATAAACAACTAAGCTACCCCCACGTGAAGGCCACCCAACCGAATATCCCACTTCCACAAATACACACCACACTATCCGATTCAACAAACAACAAAATCCTAAAACCCTTAACCACGTGGAACCAAGAAAGCCGTGAATAAATAGTCCCTGAAACACCCAAAATCAGTCTCGAAATCATCCCAAAACCAACCCAAAAATAGACTGAAAACTACAGTAAAAATAGAGAAAACATCGAGTGAAATTAGAGGAAACAGCGAGCAGAAACAACGAGTGGAAACAGAGAAAACAGCGAGTGGAAACAGTAAACCAATGAAAACAGCAGAAATATAGACCCTTCCAGCGACTTCCCAATGCACTCCCGGGAAGCGACTTAAAAGATAAGACTTGAGGGCACCCTTTATTTTATTTTGTTATCCCGGATACGACATGCTCGGTTGGACGTGGAATATGTCCAACCGGGTATGCGAAGTTCTACATTGAAAACGGCCAAGTTATTGGTCACATGTTTATTATTTCGTATTTATTTCGCATTATTAGTCTTTTATTATTTCGCATTTAATTTCCGTTTATTGTTGCTTTATTATTCCACATTTATTTTGTGTTATTTATCTACCTTGTTATTTTGTATATTTGTTGCTTAGGTTATTTACGGTTATATGCATTATCGTATGTTATGTATGTCAATATTGGGTTAATGATTGCGTTCTGTTAATACTTGAGTATTGCCTCTCACGGTATATCGGATGGAAACCCAGATGTAAATTTCGTAGCCAAATTCGAATGGATGGTAGTGCGGTCTGTACTTGGGATACAACTTCACGTACCTCTTGAGGAAACGTTCATTCATACGTTCATGAGATTGTGTGCTTGCCGTTATTTCGACTTACTTTTATGCATGCGAACTTAGATATAGGTTGTACGTAAATTTAGATTTAGGTTATTCTTGCATTTGTATTTTGCGTAGACTTGGTTTTACTATCGCATAAATCCGTTCATTACAAGTGGCATATGTAAGGGAACATTCCGAACCCAACGGTTTGAGATCTTCCCTTGTGAGGGGTAAGTGCGGCCTTAAATCATTTCCCAGTTCACACCGGGTGGCGACTCTATTTTATTTCTCCGGTTTAGTTCCCTGCGGGCTACTTCGTACTCCCAATCGGGCCGCGAGCCTGGAACAGCGTCGTCAAGTTCTGTTTCCTATAAATGCATAATTCCATAAATGGAATCCATAATGACATAAGTACGTGCATGAGTGTTTCTCAAGCGGTACGTGGAGTCGTATCCTAAGTACAGACCATACTACTATCCATTCGGATTCGGCTACGAAATTTATGTCTAGGTTTTTTTCTTATATACCGCAAGGGATAACACACAATCATTAACACAACGCAATCATTAACCTAATGTTGATTTACATGAACTATGATAATGCATATAACAATAGTAACCGAAGAGACAAATATGCAAAAATACGAGGAAGATAAGCAACACAAAATGAATACGGAATAATAAAACAACCATAAATGCAAATTAAATCCGTTCCAATGAAAAGACAAATAATACAAGATAAATTCCGAATAATAAAATATGTGACCAAAGAATTTGACCGTTTTCAATATAGGACTTTTCATGCCCTATTGGACGTATTTCACGTCCAACCAAACATGTCGTTTCTAGGACGTCAAAATAAAATATAATAAAGGGTGCCCTCAGGTCTTACCTTTTAAGTCGCTTCCTGGGAGCTCGTTGGACGTCGCCGGGAGGGTTAATGTTTTCGTTGTTTTACTGGTTCGCTGGTTCACTGTTTCCACTCGCTGTTTCTCTGTTTTCACTTGCTGTTTTGGCCGTTGTTTTGTTTTGTTTTTATCGCTATTTAAGTCGCTGTTTTATGGTGATTTTTGGACTGGTTTTGGGGTTATCTAGCCACTATTTGGACATGGTAAAAGGGCGGTTTTATAGTTATTATTGGGACTGTTTTTTGATCGGTGTAGAGGCTGTTTTTTCTTGCTAGGGTTCACGACTTTTTGTTTTGTTTTCACATGGGGGCTATTTGGTCGTTAACTTCTTGTTTGTTGTTGTTTGATGTTATTTGTTTCTTTATTGGATTTGTTCGGTGGCTTGTTATTTGGTGGTGGCTGTAAGCTTTGTTGTTATTTTCATGTGGAGGGCTGCATGTAGAAGGGTTTATGGCTGTGTCGGTTAAGAGTTTGGCTTGTAGTGGGTTGTTTATCTCTCGATGGTTACGATTCTTTATTTTTTGATTTTTTTTTTTTTGTTCGGTTATAAGCCTTTAAGTTTGTTGTTCAGTCATCTAGGTTAAGAGGGCAATTTGTGTGTATATATGGCAGGTTTGTTCTATCTGTCGTTGAGGGCTGGTTTGGCTTTGTGTTTGATCGGCAATGGTCTATTATTTTGTGGGTTGTCTCTTGGCTTTTCGGTTCGCTGGATCATATGTGGAGGGGACTGCTTGTTGGTTTGTTTATTTATGTGAATGGAGTCTTCGTAAGTGGTCTTTGTTCGGTCTGAATGAGAGAGTAACGTGAGGGCAGAAAGAGAGTTAGGGTTTGTTGCTTGATCGATGGCTTATTGTGCTGCCGGCTTCGATGTGAGTTTATATATGCATTCCGTCACTAGTTTTGTGATTGGTTGTTGGGTTCACATGGTGGTGTTGCTTCAACTTGTAATGTGTCAAGGGGCTGTGAGGGATGTGTCGTCTTTGGTGTGCGTTTATGGACTATCATGCATGTATCGGCTGCATGGGGTTTTTAACGTGCTGAGTGAGTGAGGGCTGCTTAGGGTTTGATTCGTCTTGTTGTGTGAGGTGGCTTAGGTTTGTTTGGTCGGCAGGTGTGGCTTGTGTGTTTACTTTAGTGCTTAGTTTTTTGTTGTTTCGTGGTTCTGGTGATCGGAGATTAGGGTTCTGTTTTAGGTTTTTTATAAATGAGAGAGAGAAGAGTGTAGGGGCTGCTGTGCGCATTTTTAGTGTGTTGAGTGTTTATGGTTTTTTCTTATTTGTTATGAGAGGGAAGGAAAGGATGTGTAAGTGAGGAGACATAAGGGTGTTGAGTTGCTGTTTTTTTTTTTGTTTACTTTGTCATTGTCGTCTGAGTGAGATCCCGGGAGAGAGATTGGTTTATGTTCCTTTTTATAAGAGTGGGCTAGGATTTTCCTTGCATGGGAAGGAAACAAGGATCACGCAATAATGAGGGATATCTTTAATTAGTTTGTTATAAGGAAAAGATATTGTGTAATTGGTGGGGAATATATTTAATTTAGGAAAGAGATTTGATTTGATTTGATTTATTTTAATTTGGCCATGTGTTTTATTTAATTTAGAATGTGAGTTATTTAATTTAGAATATGATTTATTTTGATTTGATTTGATTTGATTTATTTTAATTTAATTGGATTTTTTTAATTTAGACATATGTTTTAAATGTTGTAATTATTTTGAATTGGGCTTGTGGGCTTGGTTCTTTGGTCTGGGCTTGTGGCTATGGATGGGTGCGGGGGTTTGAGGCTTGATATTTTAAAATAGAGATTAATCAAGAGAACTCGAGGCCAAATAGCGAGCGAAATTTGACAAAGTATTTAATTTTGAATTTTCCTTTCTGACGTCTGTTTCCCGCGACTTCCACAACTTAAAGGGCAGTGTCTTCATACAGGGCTTGTCATTGGGCTTCATGCAAAAATGCAGTGCCTACAGATATATGAAAATATATCCCGCGATCTTCATTGTTAGTCTGATAATGTGAGGTTCAAAAAGCTCCTCGAGATGACATTATTTTTGTCCCCCGACGGATGGTGTGCATTTTGGGTGAATATTAAGATTAGATTCCTAGAGGAACTCTAGATGTATTTGGTGAACTGACCTACCCTACGACGACACTTTGCTAGTTAAGTCCAAGACTTCCAAAATAACGAGTTACACTCACAAAGGAATGATGAAATGTTAATCAAACTTCATTAATCGAATCTAACGATGATTGATTAATATAGAAATAAGAGTTATTCCCGTATATATTAATCAAATGAGACTGTCTCGATCTATCATGCAAATATTTGACCTATCCTACAACGGCACTTATTTGTGGAATGATACGTTTCTGTGGCATAGTAGTTATTTTTAGGTTTCTAATTCATCATACATGGTACATGCATAAGGTTTAATTTTATACCAAAATATTTTCAATGATCTTAATGTGCGATGAATGAATGTTAAAATGCATGCTTATTTTATTTTTCAGCCATGGTTTCTCCTATCATATCGATCATTTCAAACTATAAATTAACAGAAGAAAAGTATGTAAAATGGAAAGTACCATGAACGCCATCTTTGTATGTGAAGACCTTAAGTTTATCTTGACAGATGAATGTTCTCTAGAGTAGGCCAGAAATGTTGGTTAAGATATTCGTGATGCCTACAAGAAATTCGTCGCATCTAATGACAAGGCACAGTGCTACTTGCTAGTAGGTGACTATGATCATGTAAACTCTTGCGATTCTTACAATTTAACAGCAACTATATTATGAACAAGTTGACTTGTGCTCTTACTCAACTGTTTAATGGGCTCACTGATTGGCGTGATCACACACGTATAATGCAAGCGCACGTATCGTTCAAGTAGTATAAAATGTATCAATCCCATGAGGACTTCATACCTAAACTATTAATTTATGAATCCAAATATTTACGAGTATCTAATAGATTGGTTGTGTGATTGGATGATGACTTTAAACTAAAAAAAGTAAATAAAATAGTGTGAAAGTGAATTAAAGGTAAAATCAATATTATTAAACTATCTAGGATTGTGAATCCTTTTAATATCTTTTAAAGATAAAGTGGTTATCTCATGTTTGTGCAATATATTGGTTTACTAACCTGGAACACGAAATTATGCAAAAGCATAAGTCGATGGTCAGATGCAAATACCCAGTGTAACCTAATTAATCATATGTCTATGTTAACCAAGTCACCTTAATTCATTAAGATTAAGTTCCAATTGTGGCTACCCCTGCCCGGCAAGTATATGTCTATCCTGGAAGGAAATCTATTAGAGGTTATCTATCCTTAAGCAAGATCGTGAGCTATTAAGTCTAAGGCTGAAACCTAAAATTCATTCATCAAGTTTATTTTAAGTTTACCACATCAATCCTATTATTGGCCAGTTAACAAGAAGCATTAAGTTTAAGACTTAATAAATAAACCTTTATATTACTCAAGACATGAAATAACCCCTTATAAACCGGTGATATTGGAATTCATCACACCCCTAGATAATATGTTTAGTTACAAAACATGCTTAGGATTACTAAACACTTAAATAAACAAAACATCATAAAAAATAACTTGGAGATAAATAAAAGTAAAATTACACTAATGAAAAAAAAATATTGGGGGTTACAGGATCCACTTTTAATATTTCAAAATTAGAAATCTCCATTATTGTCAATGTTTACCGATTAATTATTATATTTAACCAGATCATAAAGACGAAAATTCCATTTGTCTCAATTAAGTTCAACCGACCATATAGGCGGTAACAAAGTTATGCCTAAACCGACCATATAGGCGGAAACTACATCTGTAATATAAAACCAACCATATAGGCAGCAAATAAGGTTGTCACCGAAACCGGCCATATAAGCGGTAACTAATTAATCCAAATTTTAATTAAAATAAGGGAGATTAATCTAATTTATTATATTAAAAGTCTCACATTTTCACCCCAACAGAATGAGATTACCTGCTCATGCTGTAAATGAAAACACACAAAATTTTATTAATTAAATAAAAAAAAATACAAGAAAACTTAAATAAATACAAGATACTTTCCTTTAGGTTCCATGCATAAATTCCTCTAAATAAAACATGAAAAAATAACATCAAACATGACACCAAACATGGCATCGAACATGGCACCAAATCGCAAGCATGTTTGGTGGAAGTTTGATAATTTTCATTATTATTATTATTATTTTATTTTGAAAATGACTTTAATAATTACACATAATACACTTGCGGATATTTATCAATTTCGGTTATAGAAAATTTGAAATTTGAAATTATTATGAACTTCAAAGTTGTATATCTTTGATTCTTCTTTAATCTGGAATTTTAATCACCTTAATTCGATATCGAAGTAAAACGTTATTGCCAAAATACGATAATTACGCAAAGTTAGAACTTTCGAAATTGTACTTCGTTAGAGCGCTATTTTAAGTTTTCAATCTCCAAAATCAAAATGTCAAGTCCAGTTTTTGCCCCTATTTGTTCCACATTTCTTCTTGATTGATTTCATTAAGTCCCGATTTTATTTTATCTGTAAAATAAACTAAAACACATCAAAATATTCATAAAACCTAAGAAACTATACAAAATATTAGGTCAAAAGAGTGAGAAATAGTGATATTTTTACTACTCATCACACTCCAAAACCTAACATTTTACTAGTCCTCTAGCAAAATAAAAAAATAAAATAACATAAACATCTTTAAAATAAGCCACTTTCGTAGCGATCACGGTTGCATTTAGCATATACAACAAGCCTTTAAACCCCTAGGTGTCCCTAGTGGACGAGTTGTAGTCTCGTGAGGGCTTATAGTGACAATACCCACAAACGTCAAACTAATGCACACAAAAGCAAAAAGACAAAAGAAAAGAGAATAAACAAGTTAGTGACTGTAGGACACAGAAATCAGCGACGCTGTTCCAGGCTCACGGCCCGATCGGGAGTACGGAGTAGCCCGCGGGGGACTAAACCGGAGAATAATGGAGTCGCCACCCAGCGTGAACTGGGAAATGATTTAAGGCCGCACTCACCCCTCGCAAGGGAAGACCTCAAACCGTTGGGTTTAGAATGGTCCCTTACTTATGCCACTTGTAATGAAAGGATTTGTAAAATAATCTAACCAAGTCTACGCAACATGTATACGCAAGAATAACCTACATCTAAGTTCGCATACAACCTATATCTAAGTTCGCATACAACCTATACCTAAGTTTGCATAAGACCTATATCTAAGTTTGCATGCATAAGAGTAAGTCGGAATAACGGCTAGCACATAATCTCATGAATACATTAAATTAATACATGAAGAAACATAAATAAATAACAATTATCTAAGCATAAAAATTAAAGAGAGATAATCAAATTCCTACATGAAAGAAAGAACTAAATCATGCATGAAATAACATATTATTTCTAATAAACCTAGATAAACACAAGATTGGATGAAACGAAATATGTGCGTTTCTCAAGTGGTACGTGGAATTGTATCCCAAGTACAGACCACACTACCATCCATTCGGATTCGGCTATGGAATTTACGTTTGGGTTTCCATTCGATATACCACGAGAGATAACACAAAATCATTCATCCAATGGCCACAACATACATAAACTAACAATATGCATGCGAAGAAATAATAACAAATAATCAGAAAAAAGAATGGGAATAAATAAAGGGTGCCCTCAGGTCTAACCTCTTAAGTCGCCTCTTGAAAGTGCGTTACGCGCTTGTCGGAAGGGTTGATGCTCCGCAACTTTTCCGATTTACTGGTTCGTTATTTTTCTTCGTTACCTCGCTGTTTTGGGCTGCTTTTTACTTTATTTTTTCTATTGTTTTTTGTCACTATTTTTGCGGTAATTAAGGACTATTTTAGCTTGCTGTTTTGTGGTTGTTTAGGTGTGTTTGGGGTTGCAGCTTTTGTGGTTTAAAGGTGTATTGGGGATTGTTTTCGGTGCGATTTTTACAATGGTAATGGACTATTTTTGGTGTAGTATTTTTGGTGGTAATGGACTTTTTTTTGTGCGGTTTTTTCAGTGGTATAAGGCAGTTTTATGGGATGCAGTTTTCACAGTAATATAAGGTGCAGTTTTGGTGATATATGGTTCAGGTTGGGATGCAGTTTCGGTGATATAAGGTGCAGTTTTCTGGTTAATTTTTACGGTGAAAGAGGGGCTATTTCTGGGCAATTTTTTGCTGTAATATAGTGCAGTTTTCTGGGTAGGTTTTGGTGGTGATTTAATGTAGTTTTCTGGGCAGTTTTGTGGGTTTAAAGGTATAGTTTTGCAGGTACAGTTTGCGGTTTTTGGTGTAGTTTTTGGGGCTGTCTAGGCGTGAATGAGGGCTGCCGGATGGGACTGTTTTGTGCAGCTATTGGATTGGCTTTTTGGTTATTGTTTGGCATGAATAAGGGGCTGGATAGGGCTGTTTTGTGCGGCAATGTAGAGGGCTTATTTGGTGTTGTTCTTGCGGTGGTGTAGAGGGCTGATTTGGTGTTGCTTCTCATGGTAATGGATGGGGCTTTTCTTTCTTTTTGGGCGTGTGAATGCTCTAGAGGGGAGAATGGTTTGGTTTATGCTTATTTTTGTAAGAAAAGTTTGGGGCTTTCCTTAAACGGGAAGGGAATGAATCATGCAATTATGGAGAATATCTTCTAATTAGTGTGCTACAAGGAAAAGACCTCTCTAATTTAGGTAGGTGATTTGTTTTAGTTTAGGAAATGGATTTATGGGATTTGATTTGATTTCTTTAATTTGGGAAGGTGATTTGATTTGATTTCATCATGTGTTTAATGTGTTAATTATTATTTTGGAGGGGATTGATGGGCTTGGGCGTGTGATTGGAGTGCTTAGGCATGTGGTTGGTTCTTTTGGTGGGCTTGGTGTATGGCTTGGTGTAGGTTGCGGGGGTTTTGGGCTAAGGATGAATTTTAAAATAGAGATCGAACGAGTGAGCCTGAAGCTAAGTAAAAGAATTAAGTCTAACAAGGTATTGATTTCTGAATTTTCCCTTCCGACATTCGTTTCCCGCGACTTCTACAACTTAAAGGGTAGTGCCTCCATACGAGGTTCATCATCGAGACTTATATGCAAAAATGCACTACCTACAGTCACCCCCAGTTTGATGGGACTTGTGCAGTGTGTGACAATGACAATCCTATCAAGGGCATGCAATGCATTTTTACTTACCTGGCTTGCCAACTGCTGCATGTTGCTTCGAACTGAGTTGATTTGGTGGTGAGGTGCTGCGACTCCAAGGTTCATCTCTGTAAGATGCTGCGATCTCTAGGAATCACTACCGAACTGAGCTGATATAGTGGCAAGGTGCTTCGACCCTTGGGCTTTGTTCCCGAACCATCGAATGTGGGCTTTATTCCCGAACTGTGCTGATAAGTTGTGGTCCCCTTCTGAACTTTGCTCCATTCTTGGAGCGCCATTCCCGGCATGCTACCCATGCTCCATTCCCGGAGCGCCATTCCTGGCATTTGATGATGGGTGGGCCTCGACCTTGTGACTCATCCCCAAAACTACTGATGATGTGTGGGCCTCGACCCTGAGACTCATCCTAAAAACTGCTAATGATGTGTGGGCCTCGACCCTGGGACTCATCCCCAAAACTGATAATGATGTGTGGGCCTCGACCTTGGGACTCATCCCCAAAACTGCTAATGATGTGCGGGCCTCGACCATGGGATTCATCCCCAAAATTGCTAATGATGTGCAGGCCTCGACTCTAGGACTCATCCCCAAAATTGGTAATGATGAACGGGCCTCAACCGGAACTCATCCCCAAAACTACTAATGATATGCGGGCCTCGACCTTAGGAGTCATCCCCAAAACTACTGATGTGATGGTTCATTCCCAAACTGTGTTGTATGAGAAAGGGTAGACTGATCGCCCCTAGTCTCGATTCATCTTTTTGTTCTTTCCTGCTTTCATTAGGTCAAGGTAGATCTCCTGATGTGATGTTACCTACCAACATACTATACTGTCTCTCACGAGATAATCCCGATAGCTAAACATATTTTCGTCCTCAAATGATGCTTAATGTCGAAACTATAGAACCTTCAAAGTACTTAATACAACTCAAATCCGACCGTCTGAATAAGTAATCTGAACTAGAATCCAAGTGTGTGTATGCCAAGGTTATTTCGCAGCTTAATCCTTAAGTAAGCCAACTCGATGATTTTATCTCGGAGAATTGGATCAGTGGGTCTAACCAACCGAGATGTCTTGATCATGCTTTGCGATTACTTCCTCGTACTTAATATGAAATGGTTTTCTTTCTCTTTTGTCTTTTTTTTTTCAACGTACCTACCCTTTAAGGTAGCATTTCTCCTTATGGTGGTCTTAATACTCGCCCATGGGTAGCTTTATGCTTATCGGTTATATGTGGTTTATTTTTCCTCTTCGAAGACTTTTCCTTCGTTTCCAACCATATCACATATCGTAACATAAGTAAACCAGAATGGACATCTAAGAAAACGGTCATTCACTGATCCGCCATCTCTTCAACTAGTCATATCACCGACTTCTCAGGCTTCCACCGCTAAGATCTCGTAATCAAGTGCTCGCGAGTCTAGCCGAGATCAACCACTCAGAATACCAGATGAGAGCATATCTCGCACTTATCATTTCTAAGGTTTCACTCTACAGCAAACAATTTCATCAACGGACATATGCCTAACCATCAAGGACTTCTCTCTCTCTCTTTTTTTTACTCGACTGGAATTCTTCCTTTCAACCGCTGATAATGTGGGCCTCAACCCTGGGATCCATTCCCAAAACTGATACTGATGTGGGCCTCAACCCTAGGATTCATTTCTGACTGATACTGATGTGGGCCTCAACCCTAGATTCATTCCCGAAATCGATACTGATGTGGGCCTCAACCCTGGGATCCATTCCCGAAACTGATATACTGATGTGGGCATCAACCCTGGGATCCATTCCCGAAACTGATATTGATATGTTGCTGATTCTGGTTGGCTTGTATTTGCTGCTTTCTACTTCTTTTTGAAACCTGTAAATATAAAACAGAAAAAACATAAAAGAATGCAAGTACGTTACGTTTATGCATGCATGCATAAATGAATTTCCTATTCTATTGGGTTAGGTATTCCCAAGTCCTCCTAGTGATCGCTCGGTATTCTCTTTCTCAAGAAAAATACTACTTCAATCTGTCCACGTTGATCGGCTCGGTGAACTAGTTCCCTTCCAAATCTGACAGTCTCACTGCCCCATTTCCCATTACTTTCTGGACTATGTAGGGTCCTTCCCAGTTGGGTTTGAACTTTCCCATCGGGTTTGTCTACGACGGCTTCGACTGCTTAAGCACTAGATTACCCTTTCTGATCTTGGTATGACGCACCTTCTTGTTGAATGCTCGAGCCAACCTCTTCTGGTATAACTGCATGTGATGTAAGGACTTCATTCTCTTCTCATCTAGCAGTGCTAACTGTTTAAATCTCTGCGAAGCCCATCTTGCTCAGGTAACTCTACTTCTACTAAAACCCGCATGGACTGTATATCAACTTCCACTGGCAGTACTGCTTCCATTCCGTAGACCAAAGAGTAAGGCGTGGCTCCCGTTGCTGTTCTCACAGAAGTTTTGTACCCCCATAGGGCGTATGGTAGTTTGTCAGCCCAATCTTTATAGTTCTCTGTCATTTGGCTAGTATCGTCTTTATTGTCTTATTGGCTGTCTCGATCGCCCGATTTACCTGCGGTCTGTAAGGTGATGACTTACGATGTCATATCCCGTACCTCTATAGCATTCCCTTCGTTTCTTCTTGAAACTAGTCTCTGTTGTCTGTTACTACGCGATGCGGCACTCCATATCAATAAATGATGTTCCGGGCTATGAACTTTGTCATCTGCTTTGTTGTGACGTTGCGAAATGACTCGGCTTCCACCCATTTTGAAAAGTAGTCTACTGCCACTACTATGAAGCGATGTCTATTCAATGCGTGCGGTCAAATTTCTTCAATCATACCAATTCCCCATGCTGAAAAAGGCCACGGCTTTGACAGGCCGTGCAACTCTGTGTGCGGCAAATGGTTCAAGTTACCGTGCGCTTGGCAATCATGACAATGCTTTACTAGCTTCGCGCAATCAGCTTCCATGGTCGACCAGTAGAAGCCTTGTCTCACTATCTTGCGGGATAAGTTTAATCCGTTCATGTGCGGTCCACATACTCCGACGTGTACTTCTTCCATCACTTTCTGAGCCTCTTTCTTCTTCAAAAAATTGATTTGGATGCCATTTGCTTGTCTCTTGTATAGTTCTCCTTTCAAACTCACATACTGAGAAGCTAACTTCTGAATGGCTATTATGTCTTTCCTACTTGCTTCTTCCGGAAGTTCTTCGCGTTCTAAGTATCACTGAATATCATAGTACCAGCTCGTAAATAGGTTTGTTTGCAGTTGTCAACACTAGAGGTCTCATCACCAACTTCTCTGATTTTTCCCAAGTTACGGCTAGTGCAGCTAATGCGTCGACCATTTGGTTTGCTTCTCGCGGTAAATGCTGGAACTTACAATCGAGGAGGGCCTGTGTCAGATTCCTTAGGTGGAACAAGTAAGGTTTCAACCGTTCTTTCTTCAATTCCCATTCTCCTTCATCTGTCGGACTACCAACATCGAGTCTCCGTAGATTTCCACATTCTTAGGCTTCAAAGTTATCAATGCCGTCAGTCCGAAGGCACACGCTTCATACTCAGCCATGTTATTGGTTACCCCGAACATCAACCTCTTGGCCATAGGCAGTGTTTCTCCCTCGGGGGTTACTTTCACAATCCCTATTCCGGCTCCTTTGTAGTTCACCACTCCGTCGAAATACATCTTCCATACTTGGATCGTTATTTTCTGGATCTCCTCGTCTGGGAATTCAAACTTGTATTGGTCTCCTTCTATGGGTTGTAATGCTAGGAACTCTGCTACGGCTCGTCCTTTGATTACTTTAGAAGTGAGGAACTCAATATCAAACTCCGTCAGCAATACCAACCATATGCCTAACTTCCCTACTAGCGAAGTTGCCGAATGTAGATAGTTAAAGGGATTTTCCTTTGCTACCACTTGGATCTTGTACGATTGGAAGTAATGACGCAATTTTCTGGATGCCCATACTACTGCCAAATAGATCTTCTCTACTTCTTGGTAGCGGGCTTTATATGGAAGCATCTTCTAACTAATGTAGTAGACTACATGCTCTACCCCCGTCTCATCTGCTTGTACCATCATCGCCCCCAACGCTTCGGGTTCTATGGCCAAATACAGTACCAAGGGTTTGCCTGGTCCTGGAGGTTTCAAGACAGGAGGTTTCACCAAGTATTCCCTGATCTTGTTGAAACTTATTGGCATTGCTCATTCCATTTCACTGGCTGATCCTTCCTCAGTAACTTGAAGATACGCTTGCATACGGAAGTCAACTTGGCGATGAACCGACCGATGTACATAATTTTACCGAGGAATACTCTCATTTCTTTCTATCTTCGGCACAGATATCTCTGTAATCGCCTTGATCTTCTCAAGGTCTACTTCTATTCCTTTCATTCCTACCTTGTGCCCTAGTAGCTTGCCTAACGTCACCCCGAACATATACTTCTTGGGATTTAGTCGCAAGTTGTATTTGTCAACTCTTTGAAGGAACTTATCCAGTGCTTCTATATGTCTGCTTCTTGTCTATGATTTCACCATCATGTCATCCACATATACCTCAATCTCTTTATGCATCAAGTCATGGAATAATGTGGTGGCCATTCATTGATAAGTGGCTCCTACATTCTTAAGCCCAAACGGCATCACTTTGTAGCAATACGTACCCCACTCTGTGACAAAACGGTCTTATGCTTGTCTACTTCTGCCATAAGAACCTGATTATATCCTGAGAATCCATCCGCGAATGAGTACATGGCAGATAAAGCCGCACTATCAACCAATACCTCTATATAGGGTAGAGGAAATCATCCTCCGGGCAAGCTTTGTTGAGGTCTCTATAATCCACGCACATTCTGACCTTCCAATCTTTCTTCGGCATTGGCACAATGTTTGCCAATCATTCGGGGTACTTCACCACTTCTAGAAATCCCATAACTATCTTCTTCTTGACTTATTCTCTAACTTTCTCAGCACACTCAGGTCTCATCCTTCAGAGCTTCTGCTTTACCGGCCTCATGTTCGGATAGGTCGGTATCACGTGCTGGGCGATGCTTCTATTTACTATAGGCACATCCTCGTAGGATAGAGCAAATACTTTGGCATATTTGACTTACATCTCCTCTAATTTCTTCCACTCTTCAGAGGTAACCTCGCTTGCGATTAGAATCTCATTGGGGCTTTTAGGTGTACTAAGATTAAATATGTTCGTTTTGGTTGAGTTGATGTCAAATATACTCAAGTCATTTAAGTTGAAAGGAAGAGACTCAAACAAGTAAGCAAAATGAATGTCTTTATTATTAGCGAATGTAGGGGTACCCTCAAATAAATCAGGGAGATAAATGTCTTCATCCTCCACAAACACTTCATCCTCCGCAGCCGGGTTTTCCTCAGTCTCCTTATTCTCCTCGAGGGGTGGCTCTCTAGCTTCATCAGCTCTTCTTCCCACTTGTGTTCTCCATTTGAAACTTCTATTGACAGTGGTTTCTCACCCATCACATCCTGAAAGATCTCAAATCCCGGTACCATGATCCTGTTGACTTCCACTGGTTCATGCTCTCCTTGATACCTCGTTGCCTTCACGAAGTATTCTGTCAGCTTCAACCATTTCTTCTTAGTCTTTAGTTTATCTTCATAGGACTTATATCCAAAACCTCTTCTGGTGGTCTGCCCCTTGAATCCGGGCAATGCTCCTCCAACACCTGAACATATACCCGGCTCGAACTTCATCTTCTCCATGATCTTAGCCACCTTAGGATCCACCCACTCCTCAAAGGTTGCTAGCACTTGGTACCTCGTGAAAGGTTGTATCTCCAAGGCGGCCACACTATTGTCTACTTCAGCTCTAATAGTGATAATTTCTCCCTCGAACGGAAACTTATTGACCTGATACAAAGTGGAGGGCACGTCTCCAAGCTTGTGAAACCATGGCCTCCCCAATAGAAAAGCAAAAGTGGCCGGGATATCAAGCACCGTGAACTCAACCTCTTCCTCAATTGGGCCCACCTTGACTATCGCAGCGAAAGTGCCCTTAACTCCTCACTTACTATAATCATATGCCTAGATAGTCATATTGGAGGGACTCAGATCGGTCGTCTTCATACCCAACCTCAACAAGATCTTCAAAGGGCACACATTGATAGATGAGCCATCATCGACCATTACACAAGACGTTTTCTTACCCCTCACTTCAGCTCTTATGAATAATATCTTGTTATGATTCCTTCCCTCCGCCGGGAGTTCCATCTTAGAAAAGGTTATCACCTATAAAGCTTCCTTCTGCACCGATCCTACAAACATCGTAGGGTTGGCATCATGTGGTACTATTATCTTGCTCAAGGCCTCAACCATGGCACGCCTGTGCTCCTACGATGCACACAACAACTCCCAAATGCTCAGCTGTACTCGTGTCTTTTTCAACTGACGCATCACCATATCTCCTTCAGCATTATCCATGTTCTTTACCACTTCTCCACCTTCTTCCAATATTTCCTTGCCTTTCTCCGCTGCATCATTGTAAAACCGCCCACTGTGTGTCATTCCTTTCACCTCCTCTTCATCACTGCTTGAGAAGTCTAGCCAGAAATTCTTCCCCTGCTTCGTTTCATCCTAACTATTGATATCTCATATCCCAAGGCAAAAGGCTTGGTGGTCAAAGGTTTGGAGGACAAGGCTTTCAGGTAGGCCAGAGCTAATCATATAGGTGGGTGGTGGAACAAAATGATAGTTATGTAGGGGTTTCTGTGTGTGTTGGGTTGCTCTTTTCTGGGTCAGGTATTTTGAGGGAATCGATGAGGTCTTGGATTTCATGCCTGGGGGGCACAACTGTCGGTGTCATGGCCTTTTTGCTGGTGGTAGTGGCAGTAAAGGTTCAGGTTAAGGTGTGATGGTGGGGGTGTGGAACTGGTTTAGCTTCTAAGGGTTTTAGGAGTCATTGCCTAGTCAACTTCTTAAGCATCTTAGACAAAGGCCTACCCAGGTTAGAGAAACGTTGGTTTCTGACGGCGGCTACCTCAGTAGAAATGGGCTTGGCACCTGATGGTCCTCCAACAGTCCTCCTGGTCAGGCCATAAAACTTCTTGTTGTCAGCTTCTTCCTCCTCAATGTCCATGAAAGTCTCCATCAACTGTCGGAAATCAGTAATCATGGAGGTCATCCTCCTCAACTTACCATAAATAGAGGGCTTGGTGCCCTTGATGATCATTTTGATCTGGTCCTTCTCCGAGGGCCGAGTCTGTATTTTCAAAAGCTGGCTTCTCCAGCGGTCCACGTAATCCTTGAAGCTCTCCTCCGGCTTCTGCTTGGTATTCTCCAAGTCGCGAAACGATAAGGCGATCTCCAAATCCATGACATATTGATTAAGAAAGCCTCTACCAGTGCCCTCCAATCATCTTTGACCTTCCTCTCCAGGCTGTGATACCATACCATGGGTACCCCCTTAAGTGACATCCCGAACATCTTCTGAACCTTACGTTTCGACAAACCTACTAAACTCATCACAGAAACATACTATCAGAGATGGACCCTCGGATCCCCGTTCATATTGAACTTGGCTATGTTAGGCATCTTGAATTGAGCCGACAGCTGCTCCTCAAAAATCATTGCCTCATAGTCTAGCAAATCTTCATGCTTACCCATCATCTTGCGAGTAACTGACTCTACCTGATCCATGAGTTTCTACAACTCTGCATGAGACCCAGTTATCCTTCCCGTAACATACTCAACCATGTCATCACCAAAGACAAGGATGTCATCACTCAACCTGTTCGGAGGGTCCTCACGCCTCTCATTCTCAGAGCCTCCCCCAACATGGGGCACAGCCATATTGGCCACAGCGGTGGTCAAAGCTTGCAACTGCTCGGTAACCTTGGTGAGACTAGTCTTCGGCTGGTCCATACGAGATCCCTCGTTAACTGATTCGCTCATATTGGCTAGTGGTCTTTTGACGAGTCTCATTTCTTCCTTAACCCAACGGGTATCTATGATGTCTTGTAAAACTGTGAGTCAGCATGTATGCGTGCAATGTATGGAATATACAAGCCCATCAAGAATTTTATAGAAGTCGGTCCATTATCATTTCAAAGCATTCGACCATACTATTGCGAGGTGCAAGCTTGTCCCAGTTGAAAAGGCCCAATAGGGTTACACTTTTGCGATAATGTGGCTAAACAACTTCAAATGATAAGGGGCCTAAGCACAAAACGGCCCATCGGCATTTTAGAAGCTTTTGGCCCAATTTTCATAAGACACGAACTCGTCTTAGTTTAAATGGCCAACAAGTCCATACCTCATGACAGAAGGTCCAAATGAATCCAAATGATGATGGTCCCAAACGCAAGCCTAAAAGGGTGGTTTCTATTGGACATGTAACTAGGGTTCATATGTGGGTTTATGGGAGTGTAGACAAAGGTTCCCGCTGACGAAGGATTGCCCACAACTAGGACTCCCCACTCAAGGGTTCAATCGACCAAGTGAGCGCACCTTTTTTATACCTCAGGGTACGTGCCAATGAGTTATGATGCATGACTGACTGTCAAATGGATTTCCTATTGTAGATTCCCCATAGGAAGGGTGGAGCGAACTCTCTTAAATACCCAAGCCCCTCAGGCTCTTATCACCTTGGTGATAGAAATAAACAACAAGTCCTCCAAATTAGTCCATCACAGTAAGCTTCGAGTAAATGATTATCTAGGTGCCTTCACAGCTTTTCCCTTCAGCTATAGAAAGGTAGTGAATGAAGGAAGACACCAAACCATTGCTTAGCTTTAATAGTGCCTTTGAGTAAACCCATTCAACCCACTATAGACACGGTTAACTAAAGCATAAATCACAAACATTACAAGATATTATTTTGGGGCCGATTCTCTATCCCTAGTGGAGTCGACAGACTGTAGGACATAGAAATCGGCGACGCTGTTCCAGGCTCGAGGCCCAGTCGGGAGTACAGAGTAGCCTGCGGGGGACTAAATTGGAGAATAATGGAGTCGCCACCCAATGTGAACTAGGAAATGATTTAAGGCCGCACTCACCCCTCATAAGGGAAGACCTCAAACCGTTGGGTTCGGAATGGTCCCTTACTTATACCACTTGTAATGAAAGGATTTGTGCAATAATCTAACCAAGTCTACGCAACATACATACGCAAGAATAACCTACATCTAAGTTTGCATACAACCTATATCTAAGTTCGCATACAACCTATACCTAAATTTGCATAAAACTTATATCTAAAATTGCATACATAAGAGTAAATCGGAATGACGGCTAGCACACAATCTCATGAATACATTAAATTAATACATGTGGAAACATAAATAAATAACAATTGTCTAAGCATAAAAATTAAAGAGAGATAATCAAATTCCTAACATGAAAGAAAGAACTAAATCATGCATGAATAACATATTATTTCTAATAAACACTAGATAAACACAAGATTATATGAAATGAAATATGTGCGTTTCTCAAATGGTACGTGGAATTGTATCCCAAGTACAGACTGCATTACCGCCATTTGGATTCGGCTATGAAATTTACGTCTGAGTTTCCATCCGATATACCGTGAGAGATAACATAAAATCATTCATCCAATAGCCACAACATACATAAACCAACAATACGCATGCGAAGAAATAATAACATATAATCAGAAAAAAAGAATGGAAATAAATAAATGGTGCCCTCAAGTCTAACCTCTTAAGTCGCCTCTTGGAAGTGTGTTACGTGGTTGTCGGAAGGGTTGATACTCCGCAACTTTTTCAATTTACTGGTTCGCTGTTTTCCTTCGTTGCCTCGCTATTTTAGGTTGTTGTTTGCTCTGTTTTTGTTGTTGTTTTTAGTCATTATTTTTGCGGTAATTAGAGACTGTTTTAGCTTGCTATTTTGCGGTTGTTTAGGTGTGTTTGGGGTTGCAGCTTCTGCGGTTTAAAGGTGTATTCGGGGACTATTTTCGGTGCAGTATTTTTGGTGGTAATGGACTATTTTCGGTACGGTTTTTTTTTTGTGGTACAAGGTAGTTTACTGGGATATAGTTTTCACTGTAATATAAAGTGCAGTTTCGGTGATATAAGGTGCAGTTTGGGGTGCAATTTTGGTGATATAAGGTGCAATTTTTTAGGCAGTTTTACGGTGAAAGAGGGGCTGTTTCTGGGCATTTTTTGCGGTAATATAGTGCAATTTTCTTGTCAGTTTTTAGTGATGATTTAGTGCAGTTTTCTGGACAGTTTTTACGAGTTTAAAGGTGCAGTTTTATAGGTGCAACTTGCGGGTTTATGGTGCAGTTTTTGGGGCTCTCTAGGCGTGAATGAGGGTTGCTGGATGTGACTATTTTGTGCGGCTTTTGGAGTGGTTTTTTGGCTGCTGTTGGCATGAATAAGGGGCTCGATGAGGCTGTTTTGTGCGACAATGTAGAAGGCTTATTTGGTGTTTTTCTTGCGATGGTGTAGATGGCTGATTTGGTGTTGCTTCTCACGATAATGGAGGGGGCTTTTCTTACTTTTTGGGTGTGTAAATGCTCTGGAGGGAGAAGGGTTTAGTTTATGCTCCTTTTTATAAGAAACGTTTAGGGCTTTCATTGTACGAGAAGGGAATGAATCATGCAATTATGCAGGATATCTTCTAAATAGTGTGATACAAGGAAATGATCTCTCTAATTTAGGGAGGTGATTTGTTTTAGTTTAGTAAATGGATTTATGAGAATTGATTTGATTTCTTTAATTTGAGAAGGTGATTTGTTTAGATTTCTTTAATTCGGGAAGGTGATTTGATTTGATTTCATCATGTGTTTAATGTGTTAATTATTATTTTGGATGAGATTGATGGGCTTGGGCATGTGATTGGAGGGCTTGGGCGTGTGGTTGGTTCTTTTGGTGGGCTTGGTGTATGGCTTGGTGTAGGTTGCGGGGGTTTTGGGTCAAGGATGAATTTTAAAACAGAGATCCAACGAGTGAACCGGAAGCTAAGCAAACGAATTAAGTCTAAGAAGGTATTGATTTATGAATTTTCCCTTCCGACGTCTGTTTCCCATGACTTCCGTAACTTAAAGGGTAGTGCCTCCATACGAGGCTCATCATCGGGACTTATATGCAAAAATACAATGCCTACAGTGACTACCCAAGTGAAACTTCTTATCCAAGTTAATAGTTATTTTCTTTCATTCTAAGTTACAAAATAAGTGAACTCTCTAATTATTTTTACCATTCCATATACACAACCAACAAAGTATTAATCAAACTATTGTGCCCACAATATTCATAAGTGTAGTTGAAAAGAGAGTAATATTTTTTTCCTAAAGTTATATCAGAATTCACACCTTTTTTAGCAATGAATTTTTTTTATATATATTTTTTATATATATAACATCTTCAATCCATGTAGCGAGCTTTGGGCCAGTGACTCCGAAAACAAGTTGGTTTTAGGGCACTAGATGTTAAGACACCCTACGGACTTAATTACTTGGATCTCGAATGTCTTTTTTTTTTTTATATCTTCAATCCATGTAGCGAGCTTTGGGTCAGTAACTCCCAAGCCAGTTGGCTTTAGGCCACTAGATGTTAAGACACCTCTACAGATTTAATTACCCGGATTCGGATGTCTCTTTTTTTTATTCCATTGTTTTTTTAAAATGTTTCCTCCAATTAAACTAGAGCACTAAATATTACAAACTTTTCAATTACAACTCATGTCCGTACGTTACCATGTATGTTGATAATACCTGTCAACTGAGCATATGAAGATCCATTTTAGTCAGTTTTATGAAGAATTCATAAATTAAATAATTTAAAAGGAAATAAACAAAAATTAACATTTTACGAAATAGGTTAAGGTACGTCTTATAAGTGAAGATTCCTTACACAACTATCTCACATCAATTTTAACTGATTAGTCAAGTTAAAAACATAAAAACACAATATATTTTTTTATTTTTTCATTTTTTTATTTTTTTATTTTTTTATTTTTTGAAAATTTTTGGCTAAAAATCAAATAAAAACAACACAACAATAAAACTATCCCCTCCCCAAACCTAATTGAGACATTATCCCCAATATCTAAAAAGTAGAAGAAAAGATTAGAAAACAGTATCTGGTTAGTTGAAATTCTACATCTAAAAAGAAAATTAAAGGTTAAGATCCAGATTTATCCGACGCTTCTTACTACGATCATTATCGAACCAATTAATTTTGGAAATGATAGAGTCAATTTGTGGTGCAAAGGCTAAAATTTGGTCAATTAAATCATGGACAGTTCTGGCAGTAAAGAGGATATTGTTTTACAGGTTTTGACACGAATCCATTCCTCCGGGCATCATCAAGGAACACACAAAGAAAATCATAAAATCCATCAGCGTTAAACAGTCCAATTGGTGTCTGGTGTAAATTTAAGTTCGCTCAAGATAACACTGTAAAGATTTCCTCCATCGTACCCAAAACCTCCTAAAAAAAGCAATAAAAACATCAGTACAGCTAATCATTTCCACCAGTCGTTCAGACATACTTGGCACGATTAATTCCTCTCTGTTTGATGGTCCTATAAGATTCGCCACTGCCAAAGGTTTTGGGATGATTCCCAAGACCTGACTGCCTCCTTCATGTACAGCCCTTGAAACGATCCTCCTTTGTCCAAGATTGCCACCGCCATATGCTAGGTGCATATTCCTTTCAGCAATGACTCTACCCAATTCCTGTGCTGCCTCAACAAATCTAGCTTAGAACCAACACTAGTACCGCAAAACACACAGATATTTCAACTCATCTTCTTGAAGTGGCTTCCATTTTTTTTACTTCTTAACTCTGGATGTCTTCAAGAGTGTAATGATGAGCTGAATTTATAAAATCTGAAAAATGGTGAGTAATAATAGCACTAGAACCTGCCAAATGACAATTATTAGATAAATAGTAAAATATACTGTGAAAATAAAAGAAAATAACAAAACAAATCTCAATTATTAGATAAATATAAAGAGAACAATATTTACAAGAAGTAACAGTTTGAATGACGTCTATGCGTCAGGGACAAGCTTCCTATCCAATTTTTTTTATAAATTGGTAAGCGGCGTCTTTTAGAGTTAGCTTCCCGAGACTTAAATTTATCTTTCTTTTCAGAACTGTGTATATAACATGTGAATTGCGTGATGTATATATCCACTGGAATGCGTCTCAAGAGTCAATAATATGTCTTCCAAAGAATCCTTACTCAAGCCAACGCTAATGAATTTAATTTTATCTTCATGATTATCAAACACCATTCCTAAATAACGATAACGAGTATTACACATCATGTATGCATATTTATAGCAAACAACTAGACTTTTAGCTATTCTTTTCTTAGCATATGTGCTTCTTCCTAAACCATGCAAATATGAAATAAAAGGGTCACATGACTCACCTGTCAATCGGACCCGTGCTTCAATAATCTAAAGAATGTCATTATGAATACCTTTGTTCATCAGAAGTCTTATTTGTTCCAATCGAGCTTTATAGACTTTCATCATAGATTTTTGACGGAGAGAAGGAAATTGCTTGTGAAGATTTGCGAGAGTGTCTTCCATCCTGAAATGTGACTTTACCTATAAAAATTAAACACATAAAAAATTAAAACACACCAAATCGGAATATATACATAATTTGCATGGGTTGCCTCTCTGCTAGCGCTAAGATTAATGTCGTCAGCTAGATATGACTGTCTCAACGTTAGGCTGGATCTGAAAGTGTGACGCTTTCTTTTTATCGCTCAAATGATTCTCCCCAGTAGTGCTTGACATGTTGACTGTTATCTTTGAATGTATCGTTGGTGTTGGGATCAAGTAACTCAACAGCTCCATATGGTAAAACCTGAATAATCACAAATGGACCCGACCACTTTGATTTCAGCTTTCCAGGGAAAATTTTCAACCTTGAATTGTATAACAACACCAGCTGTCTTGGTTCCAGTTGTCTGAGCACTATTTTTCGATCGTGCCACTTCTTGGTCTTTTCTTTATATATTCTGGCATTCTCATAAGCATGTAGGTGAAATTCATCCAATTCGTTGAGTTGGTGAAGACCTTTTTCTCCTCCTACTTGTGGTTCAAGATTTAACTTCTTTAGTACCCAGTACACTTTTTGTTCAAGCTGCAGTGGCAGATGGCATGCTTTTCCTAACATCATTCAATATAGGGACATACCAATGGGTGTTTTACAAGCTATCCGGTAGGCCCATAAAGCGTCATCCAGTTTTGTAGACAAGTACCTCCTTGCTGATCCAACAATTCTTTCCAAGATACTTTTGATCTCCCTGTTTGAAACTTCAATCTGTCCATTTACTGTGGATGGTAGGCAATGTCAACTTTATGAGTAACTCCGTATTTGGATAGGAGTGCATCGAAGTAACTGTTGTAGACATGTGTGCTATTCCGATGCGAGTGAAAATATTCTTTTTAAGGAATTTTATCACCACTTTTGAATCCTTTGGAGATGTAGTCTACTGCAACTAGTATGTACAGGTTTCCGAATAATGGAACAAAGGGTCCCATAAAATTAATCCCCTATACTTCAAATATCTCCACTTCCAGAATATTTTACAGAGGTCCTTCATTTCTCCTCGATATATTTCCCGTTCTATGACACTTATCACATTGAAGAGAAAATAAGTAAGCATCTTTAAACAGAGTGGGCCAGAAAAAACCTGACTGTAGGACTTTGGCTACAGTTTTATTTCCATTAAAGTGTCCACCGTATGGTGATGAATGACAGTGCTGCAAGACACTGTTGACCTCCTCATATGGAACACAACGCCTCAGTAATTGATCATCACAATATTTGAACAAGTACGGCTCATCCCAAACATAGTGCTTGACTTCTTTGAAGAACTTCTTTCGTTGCTGATGTTTCCATTCCAACTGCCATTTTCCAATACTATGTAGTTTACATAGTCAGTATACCAAAGGACATCCTGTTGTTTCATGGCAAACAACTGTTCATGTGGAAAAGTTTCTTTGATTGTCAGTTCATTGCCAACTGTTTCTCTATTCTCAAGCCTCGATAATTGATCTGCCACTTGGTTTTCTGTCATTTCTTGTCTCAGATCTCCACGTCAAATTCTTGCAGTAGAAGCACCCAACGGATCAATCTGGGTTTGGCATATTTCTTCGCGATTAGATATTTAATTGTTGAATGATCTGTGTAGACCATCACTTTGGGACCCAGTAGATAGGAGCAAAATTTATCAAAAGTAAATACAACTATGAGCAACTTCTTTTCAGTGGTTGTGTAGTTGAGTTGTGCTTCATTCAGAGTTCTTCTGGAGTTGTAAATAGTAGGAAAATTTTTACTTTGCGTTGTCCCAAAACTGCACCTATAGTAAAGTCACTAGCATCGCACATCACCTCAAATGGAAGGGTCCAGTCTGGTGCTACTATGATGGGGGAAGAGACCGGCTTCTGTTTTAAGATCTCAAAAGCTTCGTGGCATTATTTGGTGAAGTTGAAAGACACATCTTTCTCCAAAAGATTGCACAGAGGTTTAACAATCTTGGAAGTCTTTGATAAATCTCTTGTAAAAGCCTGCATATCCGAGAAAACTCCAAATCCCTTTAACGGATGATGGTGGTTGTAGTTTTTCAATTGTCTCGATCTTTGCTTTGGCTACCTCGATTCTCTTTTGTGAGATCCGATATCCCAAGACAATGCCTTTCTGAACTATGAAATGGCATTTCTCCCAATTGAGTACTAGATTGGTATCTTCACATCTTTGTAACACTTTTTCCAAATTTTACAAGCAATGGTCGACGAGTCTCTTAACACAGAAAAATCATCTATGAAAACATCCATACTTTGTTCCAGCATGTCTAAGAAGATGACCATCATGCAACGTTGAAATGTAGCAAGAGCATTACATAGTCCAAATGGCATCCTGCGGAAAGCAAAAATACCATACGGATATATAAAAGTGGTTTTCTCCTGATCTTTTAGGACGATGGCAATCTGATTATACCTCGAGTATCCGTCCAGAAAAAAAAAAAAAGAATTCATGTCCAACCAATCTTTCCTTGTTGCTTTGTTAAGCTTCCTGTAGTGTATACATACTCTCTATCCAGTCACCGTTCTTGTTGGAATTGGCTCAATTTTTTCATTTATGATTACAATAATTCCTCATTTTTTTGACACACATTGCATAGGACTCTCCCATGTGCTATCAGAGATGGGTTAAATGATGCTAGCATCCAACCATTTATAAATTTCTTCACGACCTCCTGCACGATTGGATTTAGTCTCTATTGATGCTCCATTGTGGTTTTATATTTGTCATTCACCAGAATTTTGTGCATGTAAAATGATGGACTGATGTCTCGAATTTCTACTATAGTCTAACCAATGGTTTTCTTGTGTTCTCGTAACACTCTCAGTAACTTATCTTCCTGCTCCAATGTTAGCAATAAAGAAATAATCACAGGTAAATCAGAAGAGTTTCCTAAGAATGCATACCTGAGATGGCTCGGAAGTAGCTTTAGTTTCAGCTGCGATGGTTCTTCAATCGAGGGTTTGATTCGCTCTTTTTTCGATAGTTCCAAACTTTCCACTTGTGGTGTCGATTTGAAGCGAAAGGGTCTGTTAAGATAGTTGATACATTCCAGAATTTCATCATCTAGCTCGCTGTTAGTCATGTTGGTTATGCAAGCTTCAAGTTTATCCGTGGGAAGTTACATTGAATTAGTATCCTGGATGATACTATCTATAACATCAATTCTGAAACATTCCTTCTCATTTTCATCATTCGGGAATTTCATGGCTTTGAAAACATTGAATGTAACTTCTTGGTCCTACACTTTCATGGTTAATTCTCCTTTTTGTACATCAATAATCGACCTGTAGCCAAGAATGGTCTCCTAAGGATGATTGGTACATCTTTGTCTTCTTCCATTTCAAGGATAATGAAATCTGCAGGGAAAATGAATTTGTCGACTTTAACCAATGCATCTTCCACTACACCTCTCGAAAATATGAGTGATATGTCAGCAAGATGTAGAGTAACTGAGGTGGGCATTGCTTCTCCAATTTTCAGTTTCCTATAAATAGACAAAAGCATCAAGTTAATGTTGGCACCTAAATCACAGAAAGCCTTACCGAAGTAATTTTCGCCTATGGTGCAAGGGATGGTGAAACTACCAAGATCTTTCAACTTTGGGGGAAGCTTCCTCTGAATGATGGCGATGTATTCTTCTGTTAATGCTACTATTTTGTAATCCCCCAATCTTCACCTTCGTGATAAAACATCTTTCATGAATTTGACATAACTGAGAATTTGTTCCAAAGCTTCTGCAAATGGAATGTTGATATGCATCTTTTTGAAAATCTTAAAGAATCAAGCAAACTGCTTATCTAGTTTAGTTTTCTGGAGACGCTGCGGAAAAGGTAGAGGTGGAGTGAATTTTTATTGATCATTTTGTTTTGTTTTTTTTCCTCCGTCTGTGGATCTGTTTCACTGCTTTCTTTTAGAACTTTCTCAGAAGTTGCCTTGACTCCAACATCTTTGTTGATTTCAGTACTGCTTTTCAAGATAATGGCTTGAAATTGCTCATTCCTTCTGTTCATTGGATTTGGTTCTGTGTTGCTAGGAAGGTTTACTTGTGGTCTGTAAATCTGAGCATTGGCCAGTTGTCATATTAGATTTTCAAGTGCCTTTATAGAAGCATATTGGCTTTGAAACATAGAATCGTATGTTGCTTGTTGCTTTTTCAACAGGGCAAGTATTTATGCTATTCTTGGTTCTTTTTCATACTCCTGGCCTATATTCTCTGTTGGAATCCTGGTGATGGATTGTTATTTTGTCCTAAATTATTGCTCCATGTGAAATTGGGATGATTTCTCCTTGGGTTGTAGTTGTTGGAATATGGATTTTTCCCTTGTCTGTTGAAATTGTTGACATAATTCACCGTCTCATCATGTTGGTTGTAAGATTCTGACTCTGGTTGTGGATCCAACATCAACCTTAATGTTAAGAGTATCCAAACTTTTGCAAATCTAATCTAGCTTGGCACTCAATGTTGTATTGGCTTTAACTTCATAAATTCCAGTATTTCATTGGATCATGCTCCTTTCTATTGGCTATAAAGAATTATTGTTGGCTATTTCTTCAATTAGGTCCCAAGTCTGATCTTCTCATTTTGCCCTTAAAGCACCTCCAGCAGCAGCATCAATTGTGGTTCTCATTAATCCAGAAAGTCCATTGTAGAAGGTTTGGACTTATATCCATTTCACAATCTCATGGTGAGGATATTTTATGAGCAAATCCTTGTATGTTTCCCAATCTTCACAGAGGGATTCTGAATCATGTTGCACAAAGGATGTGATGTCATTCCTCAACTTTGCAGTTCTGGCTGGGGGAAAGTATTTTGCAAGGAATTTGGTGGCTAGAGTGTTCCAAGTTATAATGGAACCTACTGGTAGTGAGTGTATCCAAGCCTTAGCTTTGTCTTTCAAAGAATATGGAAAAACACACAGTCTCATTGCTTCTTCAACCGCTCAATTGTAGTCGAAAGTGCCGTAAACTTCCAGGAAGTTACTGATATGGGCATTAGGATCTTCAGTTGCATTCCCCCCAAACTGAACTGATTGTTGTATCATCTGAATGTATGTTTTAATGTCACACGCATTTGCTAGTAAGGGAGGAAGTGCAATACATGAAATGAAGCCATCAACCACCGGAATATTTCTGTCTCGAATGGTAATTAGTGATGTAATTCCAAAGGTTCGGGTTCCATGTTGATGATTGCTTTTTGACCTTCTCGTCTTTCCCTTCTCAACTGTCTGATTGTTCTTTCAATTTCTGGGTCAAGCGGTCGGATTTCAAAGCTTCTTTTTCTTCTCATTTAGTGTATGAGAATCTGAAACATAAGAAAACAAAAATAATAAGTAAAAATAAATTAAACACAAGTAAAGGTATCTAACCCAAAATTAATAGTAAAATATAAATAAGTCTCTGGTAACGGCACCAAAAACTTGATCGGCGTGATCACACACGTATAACGCAAGCGCACGTATCATTCAAGAAGTATAAAATATCTCGATCCCAAAAGGACTTAATACCTAAGCTATTAATTTATGAAGCCAAATATTTACGAGTATCTAATAGATTGATTGTTTGATTGGATGGATGGTGACTTTAAACTAAAACAAGTAAATAAAATAGTGTGAAAGTGAATTAAAGGTAAATCAATATTATTAAACTATCTAGGGTTATGAATCCTTCCCATATCTTTTAAAGATGAAGTGGTTATCTCATGTTTATACAATATATTGGTTTACTAACCTGGAACACGAAATTATGAAAAAGCCTCTGTCGATGGTCAGATATAAATACCCAGTGTAACCCAATTAATCATATGTTTATGTCAACCAAGTTACCTAAATTCATTAAGATTAAGTTCCAATTGTGGCTACCTCGCCCGACAGGTATATGTCTATCTTGGAAGGAAATCTATTAAGGGTTATCTATCCTTTAGGAAGATCGTGAGCTATTAAGTTTAAGGCTGAAACCTAAATTTCCTTCGTCAAGTTTATTTTAAGTTTACCACATCAATCTTATTAATGGCAAGTTAACAAGAAACATTAAGCTTAAGACTTAATAAATAAACATTTATATTACCCAAGACATGAAATAACCCCTTATAAATCGGTGATATTAGAATTCATCACACCCTTAGATAATATGTTTAGTTATACACCATACTTAGGATTACTAAACACTTAAATAAACAAAACATCATAAAAAAAAATAACATGGATAAAAATAAAAGTAAAATTACAATAATGAAAGAAAATATTGGGGGTTAGAGGATCCACTTTTAAAATTTCAAAATTAGAAATCTCCCTTATTGTTAATATTTACAGATTAATTAATTATATTTAACCAGACTATAAAGGCCGAAATTTCATTTGTCTCAATTAAGTCTAACCGACCATATATGCGGTAACAAGATTATTACCTAAACTGACCATTTTGGCGGAAAGTACGTTTGGAATGAAAAACCGACCATATAGGCGGTAAATAAGGTTGTCACCTAAACCGACCATATAGGCGGTAACTAATTAATCCAAATTTTAATTAAAATAATAGAAATTAATCCAATTTATTATATTAAAAGTCTCACATTTTCACCCCAGCAGAATGAGATTACCTGCTCATGCTATAAATGAAAATACACAAAATTTTATTAATTAAATAAAAAGAAAATACAAGAAAATTTAAATAAATATACAAGATACTTTTCTTTAGGTTTTCATGGAGAAATTCCTTAAAAAAAAAACATGAAAAATTTACAAAGTTTATCTTTGTATTTATAGGCAAATCTAAAGGCTTCCACCAATTTCTCCACCAATTACTCCACCAAAGATGACACCAAACATGACATCAAACATGGCACCAAACATGGCAACAAATCTTCCACCAAACATGCAAGCATGTTTGGTGGAAGTTTGAAAATTTTCATTTTTTATTTTATTATTATTGTTTTGTTTTGAAAATGACTTTAATAATTACACATAATATACTTCTGGATGTTTTATCAATTTCGGTTATGGAAACTTCGGAATTTGAAATTATTATGAACTATAAAATTGTATATCTTTGGGTCTTCTTTATTATGGAATTTGAATGACCTCAATCCGATATCGGAGTAAAAAGTTATGGTCAAAATACGATAATTGTGCAAAGTTGGAACTTCTGAAATTGTACTTCGTTAAAGCGCCATTTCAAGTTTCCAATCTCCAAAATCAAAATATCAAGTTCATTTTTTGCCTTTATTTATTCCACATTTTGTCCTGATTGATTGCAATAAGTCCTGATTTTATTTTATCTGTAAAATAAACTAAAACACATCAAACCATTCATAAAACCCAAGAAACTATACAAAATATTAGGTCAGAAGAGTGGGAAATTGTGATATTTTTACCACTCATCACTCACCTATTATGAGTCCATGCTGGTGGATTCTCGTAAGCCTAAAGAAGAAGAAAATATTACCGAATCTTCAAAATCTACTAAAAAGCATAAGAAAAACACTAGGAAGACTAAGAATGTAACATCCCCAATCCGGGAGATGCTACTGTTAGACAAAATGACCCATAGCGTCACTATTTGCACAGATCATTGTCGATGTTGTAGCAAATTAACAATGTGACAAGGAAATTTCACTCTCATCATTTGTGATTAGATCACCATAGATATATAAATGAAGAGAGGTCCCTATGATTAGTTCCTGGACTGAGAATGATATGAGACAGTATTAGTCCCCGAAGGATTAATCATTAAATATCCCTAGCCGGAGTATTATCGAGACTGGACATCGATAATGCGGAATAGGCTAGTATTGCACTTGTGTGCGTTGTGAGGGCACAACGGCATAGTTCTCATATATATAAGTATTGGATACTTATGCAAGTGCGATAGGAGGTCGTGTTTCACCGATGGTATGGGAAACAGCTTCGCTCTGGATAGACCCCTCGGAATCCCATTGGTATTATGACTATGTGTCTATGGGACGCCGAAATCAAGGTAGGTGTGTATAGTCTTAACCTGAGACTTGCATCGCTAATACTTACGATAATCGGTAGACTTTGGTCTTGGTGGTACAGGGCTTTAACCGGTTCTGCGTACACCACTTCTGGGTTTATCAGAGAGTCGTAGTGTATTGGGTGTGATGTCGAGACGGAAGTATCACTTCAGTCATATTGGAGATGATGTCACGCAGGATACGGTATTAGTGCTCTTAAGTGATGAGCATCCAATCGTGATATTATGACCAGGTCATGAATATCCGATTATAGAGACTAGTTACCAGACATCCGACATGTACTTCGGACGGGGCAGACACTTATCCAGCCCCAGCCCTAGCACGTGACTATCCGATATTGGGTCGCTACACACAATACAATGGTATACTACGCTTGATACAGATCTTAATATTCTTGGATGAATATGACCGGAAATTTGGTAGACATCGTGCTTTGCTAGGAGCCGACCTTGTCTCGTAAATCGGTAGAACGTAGTATTTGGTACGTACGTGATTCGGATACACCGACGACTGTATTTACTGTCGACTTATCCGGGGATCTCATGGGTCGCTTCCCGATAATGCACCGATGACGCATAACTCGCACTCATTAATAATCTGGGATTATATAGAAGAAAGAGAAAATTAATCTAGGATTAATTACGAAGATATTTTATCTGGGATAAAATATCATCTAAAGAGAGAGAACGATTAATTCAGAATTAATCGATTAAATTAATATATTCGATATATTAAACGAAATTAGATTTCGACGCGGAATTAAAATTAGATTTTAATTCGGGCGAACGAATTAATTTAGAATTAATTCGTTAGCGACGTGAATAGTGAATTCGCTAGGCGTAATCATTTAATTACGACGCGACGGAAAAATCGTTAATTTTGGAATTAACGAACCCGAGCCCGAATGTGATTACGAGCACATTCGTATTTCGAATTCGAGTACGGCATCGCAAGTCGCATCAAGCGTCAAATCAATCGTCACATCAAGCGTCAAATCAAAAGTCACTTGGAGTGATTGATTAATTGATTGATTTGATTGATGGATTGAGTGAAAGACTTGCATCACATCACTTTATTAAAGTGACATGTGAATAGTGATGCAAGTGGGTGGAATAGTGACTTGTGAAAGACTTTTACCATTTACTTTATTTTATTAAATGTTTGGTAATTGGTTTTAATATATTTTCTAGGAAAATATATAAGGCATTTTTTGGAAAATACATTACAAGTCTTGACATTTTTTCCACCTTTCTCTCTCACCATTTCTATTCTTCTCCTCACGCCATTTGAAGTATTTTCTTCACTGGTTTCTTACCAGTTTTGGCGTGGATAATAGGGAGGCAATGAGTGATTTTCATTCGATGAAATCAAGTGCTAGCACACTTGCGTCTATTGCGAAGGTGTTAGGGAGGTTCACCCATGAGGCGGGACTCATCTGTCGAAGTTTGGAGCTCCGAAATGAGGCCCGAATTAGCTCATTCCAGTGAGCAAACTGCTCAGTTCAGGCGCACAAGGCAGTGAGCTTTCATGGCTTGAAACGTCTTCATATCGACTCAACCGATCGATGTGAGTATTCCGCTACCTCCGTTGATGTATTCACGCATGTTTTTCATTGCTTGTTTGATCTTGGGACCTAGATTAATTTCCAACAGCTACCTACAGGGAATAGGCCGTACTATCCCCCCTAATCCTATAGCTTTCTAACTACAAAGAATACTTATACTTTTCTCAATATAATTTCATGTATGAGACGATTTCCCAAATCCACGACATAGTTTGTAAAATAATATACATACAACTGAACAGACAATACCATATATGTTACAACTCTATACATGAATACTTAAATGCAATTCTGTTATACAAAATATCTGAAATTGGACTATATTTGACTAGACTAAACTCAATTTATGACTTAACCTAGTGGAATGAACACCATAGTGACTACCATCAGTATCTATCCTCCCGAGCTCGTCCTCCGAGTAACATGTAAAATAAAGAAATTGGGAGTGGGGGGTTAGGTCATTTGAACAATCTAAGTGAGTGGACGGTTAAAACAAAACTAATGTGATTTTATGAAAAATCCTTGTTCTAAAACTGAAACTGTCACTAGAACACCATATTTTTCTTAAAACTCTTTCTTATCTGAAAACACTACTTTATGTAAAACTTTTCTGAAAATGCTTTCTTATGAAAATTATTTCTTAAAACTTTCTTTTCTGTAATCCTGTTCCTGGAAACTATTTCTAAAATATCTGTTTCTGAAAACTATATTTGAAAATCTGGTTATCTGAATATCTGCTGGAAAACCTAACGTATGAGGGCATTACGTATCGCTGGTCCCTCATAAGCCTAACTAGATCCAGGAGTGTAAATTTATGACTTTATGGTGTTACGTATCGCCGTCCCCCAAAACATGCCACTACCTGTCCCTGAAGCTAGTGATGTTGGGGCATTACGTACTGTCATTCCCCAAGCCACTGAACTAGAACCGGGAGTGCGGGTCTATGCTTCCCTCCAAGTTCTGAATCTAGGATCTAGGGGCATCTGTCATCCCTAGTCCTGAACTACGTGTGCACACAATCTTTGAGTCCATCAATTTCATATCTGAGTCAAATTACATACTAAGGTGAGTTTTTCCCTCATGCCTCGAGAACATAAAGTCATGCTTTAAAAATTTTTATTTTCTAAACCATTTCTCGAAACATGCTTAGTCAAAATATGATTTAAAATAAACTTGGCTATCGCCATAAATGCGGAAAATAGGTATGATATTTAAAACAATCATAATATAAAATCTACTTAAGGAAAAATTACATAATGTTATGATAAAGGCGAGTTTTATATTGCATAAGTTAGAGGATTAGGCTACAGTGGGATCTGTTATCGGCCGGTAGCATTCCCTTAATAGGGATGTTACACAAGTCATCAACTGACCAAAAGTGTGTTTGTTAACCATTAACAAGCTTACTTTAATTATCATACGTGCATGTATCTTTCATTCAAGCTTCAAAACTTCTCAACACAAAATAAAGAGAGTCAAAAAACCTGTGCACATCATATGTTAAAGTTAAAAACAACATAAATATTTTTCTATCTAAAGAAAATATGAAATTACTTAGTAATCTTCAAGTTTTCTTTGATTTTCTTCTTAGCACTTCTCTTTTTTCTCTCAATCTTTCTTTTGTGTATTTTTGGAGGCTTGACCTTTTGGAAGCAAATGAAAAATAAAACCCTTATTTATGATAGGGTTGTGGCCGAATTTTGCAAGAAAAAGAAATTGATATTTTCCAATTTTTCAAACAAAATAAAGAAATGAAATCCAATTTGATAACCTTTTCTTTAAATGTAAAAGTCAAACATTACACTTTAATCATTTCCAAATTTAAATATCAATTTAGATATTTTATATTTCAATTACTTTAATTATTTAACAATTAAATAATTACTTATATATATATATATTATATTATATTTACTTTAAATCATCCAAATACATATATTAATGATATATGTCAAATATCTCATTTGATAATTAATTAATGTGTATTTAATAAAATTATCTATTAAATACAAATACATATTAATTAAGAAATGACAAAAATGCTCCTTATGCATGTATTTTTCGTTTACCTGTTAAACGATTTGAATTAACTCATTTAATCTGATAAAGTATTATGAATAATCTGTGTTATTCATAACGCGTTGTCCAAATGTTCAACAAGTATATTTCATATTGTGGGACTCTATAAGTTTAAGTTTATCTTCACGGAATAAAATTTCGTGTCCATAATTCACTCACTCGCAATTTATGACGAGCACGGATAATCTCGCTAAACTACGTAAGTCGAGGTCATTGCATACGTATAATCCCTTCGTCATAGACTATCCATATTATATAGGGGATATAGGTAGGAACATCAAATCCCTTAGGTATAATATAATCGACTTATAAATTTACGATCTATAAATAATACTCAAAACTCGCTTTTGAAGTATACCATGGCCATTGATTTACTAGATCGCAAATATGTACATGATACATATGCCTTGTACACAGGACTGATAGATTATATCTGATACTCCCAGGATATCATGAGCATGGGTCCACACCTAACGAAGAAGCGGAGGTCTGATCTAAATAGATTGGTGACGTGACTTCCATCAAAGTGTGGAGAATGTCTCATATATCCACAGTGGTATCTCAAGTCGAAGGACCATTATACTACTCAACTCGAGAAGATTCCTATCGATGTTGGTATACCATCTATTAGGAAATCTTCGGTGAGTTGTTCAGTATTTATCAAATAAATACCTACACATTTATACGAGTCTCCTGAGACTCATGGTTCCTTGGGATAAACCATCGGACCAATTCCCGATATACAATATTTATAAGTCTTAGCAGATTTTACTAACCGACCTGTGTAAGTAAATCTTGACCAGAAACTTTATTTGAGAATATACAACTTATAGTGAAACTTCCCAATGTCAATTACAAACTATGTTTTAACTGCGCACTACGTTGTAAATCCTGGAGTCTTTGTCTAATATATACATATCACTAAATCAGATTTAGTTTCAATCTAATCATTATTAGATCGAATACGTATATAAAAACAAGAGGTGTAACCATTAATAAGTAATATTATGGAAAACTTAATTGTTTGTATTCATGAATCAGACATAAATATGATACGAGTTGGCGCTCGGAGCACCAACCTTAACAGTGGTCTCCAAAAGTATGATAAATTTATTTAGGTCGAACTCAATATTTTATAGGGGCTAATGGAAATTTTCCTTCTGCACTACATCACTACGCGAGATACATCTATGCTGCATCATGAAGCACATTATTCTGCATGACATTCTACCTCAAAAATACACATGGTGCTTCGCAACACACACACTAGGTTACAAAAGACTGTCCATTTTCACTTCGATTTGGAAGATTCTTCGCTCGATATATCTGACTTGTCTTATTATGATCCGGACATACAAAACATACTCAAAACCCATCGAAACACTTATAAAGCTCGAAATAACCTATGAAATATATGATATATGGGCGGTAAATATAGAGATATTAACCGCATATCACACCCCTGAACTTAACATTTTTCTAGTCCCCGAGCAAAATAAAAAGGAATAAAAAATGATAAATAAACTTAAATATATTAAAATAAGCCAATTTCGTAGGGATTACTATTGCATTTAGCGTATGCAACAAGCCTTTAAACCCATAGGCGGCCCTAGTAGAGGAGTTGTAGTCTCGTGATGGCTCACAGTGCTGACACCTGCAAACAACTATCAGCACACAAATGTAATCACACAAAAATATAAAAAGGAACAACTAAAATAGATAAAACAGTTATAGTTTGTATAATATTGTCCTCAGAGAATATCCAGTAATGAAATCAAAGCACCTTCAAAATACTCAACTCAACTTAAATCTAATTTCCTGAGTAAGTTATCTAAATTAGATTCACAGTGTGCATGTGTATGTAAAGGTCTGGTTACAACTAGATTCCCATTTAAGTCAATGTAGTGATTTCATCTCAAAAATCATAATTCGATGTATCAAACGAACCTGTATATCTCAAAAACGCTCTTTATCTCACTATTTTTGCTTAATATGGAATGACTTGAATGAATTTTTTTTTACTCACACTACCCTTTAAGGTAGCATTTCTCCTCATGGTGGTCCTTATACTCATGCATGGGTGACTTTATGCTTAAAAATTATTAGTGGTATTATATTTTATTTATTTTCTTCATTTCTAATTTTTTTTAAGCCATAACGCACATAAAAAAATATATAACAGAGACAGATATCTAAGCCAACAGTCATTCATCATCTAACAATTTTCTCGACTAGACATTTTATCGACTAACTAGGTTTTTACCGTTACAAACCTTCTTTTAAGCGCTTACGAGTCTAACCTAGATCACTCATTCAAAGCATCATATAAAAGCATGTTGGGCACTTATCATTTTCTAAGACTTCTCCCCAAAGCACAATCTAATCATTGGACTTATGTCTCTTTTTCTAGGACTCTTTTTTACAAGAAAGTAAACATAACATGAACATAACAGAAATAGAGATGCAGCAACACAACACACAGAGGCACCCAGACACAAACAGACACACCCTCAAACTTAACAGTTGCATTGTCCCGAATGTAATAAAATAATGGAAAATAATAACAGAGAAGGGAACTACATTATCGTGTGGAGGTCACTCTGCCTCTTCTGTAGCATTGTCTGTCTGATGTTTGCACTGTCTTGCGGTACACAATCACCTTATTTCCTTCATAATGCAGACGTTAATCAGCTTCAGGTCAGATCTTTAGTTGTGCTACTCGTGACAATACCTATATAAATAGAGATGCAAATATGTTTCACATATTTTCACACCAAAGAAACATAATTTAAACAAAAAAATTAAAAAATTAAAGAAAAATGTGCAAATGTGTGGGTTGCCTCCCAACTAGCGCTAAGATTAATATATACTATCATACATAAACACCTAAATGGTCAAGGTGAATTCAATTCTGGTGCTAGACTTATAGATGCAAGCTTCATAATCACGAGCTTTTTCTTTTGTGAGGCAATACATACGTGGGATTTTTTGTACTGGCCATTTTCCCTTGATCTTCCACTTTTGCCCATATTTCCTTGCTACTACTTTTAGCCTCAAGTGATGCCTTCATTGATTGTTTTGGCACACTAAAAGGTTTTTATGGCTCTTTTAATTATGGTTTGGATAGAGTAGGTTCTAGTGGATTTGGCTGGGTTATACATGGTCGATGGTGGTGTCAAATTAATGGCACACCTCAACTATATAAAGTGTTATTCATGTTGGTCTTGAGGGCTTCACACAACACTACTTCATCATTCTCATTCTCTGCCTGCATCTTCATACTCAACTTTCTTTTTTTCCTTCCATTATCTCCATTAAGGCATTGTCCTCTTGACTTTCTTAATCTATTGCAGGGTAGAACACTTTGATAACCAACTTTTCCATTAACTCTGAAGATGATGAGGTCATTTTGTAAATCAATTATTGTTCTATTGTTGCTAGAAATGGTCTTCCCAAAATATAGGGTAACTCTACGTCTACTTCAATTTCCAAAATAATGAATTCCGTTAGAACTCAAAGACTTATACTTTCATCATCACATCTTCTATTTTTCCCTTTGGCACCTTGATGGGTCTATTAGAAAACTGTAGGGATATAGAGGTTAGTTTTAGCTTATGATACCTCAATCTTTTTACCATAGGTAGAGGCATTAGATTTATCTCTAACCCGAAATCATATGGCGTATATGAATCGCAATCCATAATAGTGCATGCTATGGTAAATATGTATAGATCTTTGCATTTGGTCACAGTAGCTCTTTGCAATATTACACTACACACCTCTATAAACCTTTATTCCTTGATAGTTTTCTACAATTCTAAATTTATTGCTCTTCTCTTTTTTTGCTTTTTTGTCGCTCTTTCTTTGACATTAGCCTAGTTGGGAATGGAGGCTTTGATTCATAATACAATAAACTTCTTTTAGGTTATTATTTCGTTGGTTTGGAGTCTATAGAGGTTTCATCTACTTATGCTTCCTCATTATTTACTGTGATGGCATTGCAAAATTCTTTTCCTTCTATTATAGAGTAGACTTCTGTGTTACTTGGGAGAGCCTCTTATGACATATAGTTTTGATTATTGGCTAGATGTCTAATTTGGTCTTCGAGTACTCTCATGGACCTTCATTGACTCTGAAAGAGAGCATCATATTTAGCTTCATGCTTCTTAAACATGTCCACGATCATTTCCTCCAAGTTTTGCTTCTTCTCATACCTTTGTCCCTTATTTTACTGTTAGAATCCTTGGGGAGGATTTTCTCTCTCTTGTAGTTCTTATCTAGGATTATTATTCCACATAAAATTAGGGTGATCCTTCCATTCAGGGTTGTAGTTCTTGGACTAACAGTTGTGGCTTTTTCTCTTGTAATTATTTACATAGTTTACAGATTCACCATATTAGACATACTGATCTGTGAGATGTTCTCCCCCCACACTGCACTCATAGCTCCTATACTTTTCACAGCCTATATGCTCAAAATATCAAGACACTTATAGATTCTTTCGATGTGACCATTAACAGTTGTACTGTTCTCTATATCATGTACTTCCATTATTATTTTGGGGTAGTTTTGTTCTATTGGCCATAAGAAGTTATTGTTGGTCATTTCTTCTAGTAGTTCTCAAGCTTCATTTTCACATTTTTCCATCAGGACACCTCCAGCAGTTGCATCTACTGGTTTCATCATCCTAGAGAGCCTATTATAAAAATTCTAGACCTGCAGCCAATTTGCTATCTCATGGTGTGAGAATTTTTGAATCAAGTCTTTGTACCTCTCTCATGCCTCGTATAAGGACTCTAAATCATAGTGCGTGAATGATATGAAGTCGTTCCTCAATTTTTCGATCCTGGTGGGAGGAAAGTATTTGGTGATAAATTTTGTAGCCAAATTCGTCTAATTGCCAAATGACTCAATTGGTAGTGATTGAAGCTATCCTTTAGCCTGGTCTTTTAGAGAGTAGGAAAACTTACAGAGATGAATTGACTTTTTCACCCCTATTGTAATTGAAGGTGTTTTACTCTTCCTATAAGTTGTTTATGTAAGCATTAGGATCCTCATTCAGGCTACCCTCAAACTGAATTGATTGCTAAATCATCTGGATATAGGTTTTGATGTCACAAGTGTTGGCTTGAAGAGGTTATAGAATGATGCAAGATATGAGGCTATCTACCATCGGTATCATCCTATCCCAAATGAGAATTGGTTGTGCCATGTCTAGTGGTTTAGGTGGTTGATTCTTCATTGTGAGCTGGATGTATGAGTTATGTCACTTATCTTTTCTTACCTGGCGAGGAGTTTTTTCGATTTCTAAGTCAAGCGAGAGAAACTCACAGCTTTTTTTTCCTTCTTATATTCCCTGTCAACTATCTAAACTTAACAGAAAATGGAAGATAGATAAAGAAGAAAAAGGTAGTGCTTAGTTAAGTAAGTAGAATATTCGTCCTAATATTAAAAAGGAAAAAGAAAATAAGTTCTCGACAACGTCGCCAAAAACTTGTTTGTGATTTTACACGTTATGTAAATGCACGTATCGTTCAAGTAGTATAAAGATATCGAACCTATAGAGACTTACTATTTATCCTCTCAATTATTAGAACTAGACCTACTTTATTAAAACTAAACAATGAATTAAAAAAGGTTTTATTAATTGAATTAACTAAAAATCTACGTAAGCAGAAAACAAACAACTTTAGAAAATCTTATGCGAGAGTGAACCTAGGGTTGTGACTTTATCTAAGCAGACAAACAATATGTATTCACTTTTCAGTCAATTGAGTATTTGTTATGGATTATTAACCTAGAGCACGAAGTTATCTATAAGTCTATTTCGATGGTTAGGTAGAAACACCTAACTTAATTTAATTACTTATATTCCTATGATAATTGATTTAAGTTAAACTCATTAAGTTTAGGTTCTAATTATGGCTACGCATGCCCTGCAAGTATATTCTAATCCTGCACGAAAATCGATTTTATGAATACGATCACATGCCATTAATTCCCAAGGCTGAACCCAAATTTCCTTTTCCAAATTTCTTAGGGTTTACTATGTCTGTCCTATTGGTGATCAAATAATAGAATGTATTAACAACAGAAAATAATAAATAATCCATTCACAAATTCAAAAAACATAAAAAGATGTAATTTAATTAAACACTGTACTTAAAATCCATTACAACCCAAACTATTGAATTAGCTACACATGATGTTCAATAAACAAAAACAATTCATTATTTTAAGACAAGAATTCATAAATAAAATTGAAAGAGATAAATAGTAGAAATAGCTCATGTTGAGGTTTTCTGCTTTAATCTTCAGTATTGGTTGAATCTTTGGTCCTTACCTTATTCTGGGTGTGTTTCTCTGCTTTGCGGTCTCCAAAAGCTTTATAAATTGGGTTTAGGCCAGACTTATTCTTTTATAGGGGCTGATGGAAACTTTCATTCTTAAGAAATTGTACTTCGACTCACTACAAGAATTGGGGTCGTGTCGCGACACGCATGGATTTGATTCGCAATGCGAGATGCTTCTGCTCTGCATCGCAACGAGCATAGATATGTGTCATGACTTGTCTTAAAATTGACATTGTGCCTCAAAAATACACTATGGTGTGTCACAACGCACAAAGCTGCATCACGATAAGCACTCTGGGTTATAGAAGGCGGTCTATTTTCACTCTGATTTTGATGATTCTTCACTCGATAGGTCCAACTTGCTCTTATTACGATCCGGGCCTACAAAATATATTCAAAATACTCATAAAACTCGAAATCACCTACAAAATACAAGATATATGAGCAATAAATATATAGATATTGACCACTCATCATGTACTCAAGGTAGAATCACCATTACAACTGATATGTAGACTGCAAATTCTCAAACAAATCACATATGGCAGTCACCGCACATTTTATTGATGACATTTGGGCATTATGTGGTGTACTTTTGAGGTATCCTAGTTAATTATTTATTGCTTAATTGACTAGTTATTCATTTTTTTAACTACAACAAAAGTGAACTTTAGCGTCCAAATATTTAGCGTCGAAATTTTTTTTTGACGCTAATAAACCCTTTAGCATCGAATCCTAGTTTCCACGCTAAAGAGTTAACCCTTTAGGGTCGAATTATAAATTTGACGGTAAAGGGTGGACTCTTTAGTGTCCAAAAAAATATTTCGAAGTTAAAGGGTTGACGCTTTAGTGTCGATGCTAAAAGGTCCACCCTTTAGCATTGGAAATATTTTTGGACGTTAAAGGGTCCACCCTTTAGCATCGAATTTAAATTTCGATGCTAAAGGTTAATTTAAAATTTTTTGAATTCCCCCTTCTAAAATTTGAATTTATCACGTAAGAGAATTAAATTTAAATTTTTGATATTTAGCGACGAATTTTTGACGCTAAAAGTCAAATATTTGGACGCTAAAGGGTAAATTTAATTTTTTGAATTCCCCGCTTTCTAAAATGTGAATTTATCCCTTAATAAAATTAATTTAAAATTTTTACATTTAGCGGCTAAATTTCAACGCTAAAAGTCAAATATTTCGACGCTAAAACGTAAATTTAATTTTTTGAATTCCCACTTTCTAAATTTTGAATTTATCCCCTAATACAATTAGATTTAAATTTTTGACTTTTAGGGATGAAATTTCGATTCTAAAAGTCAAAAATTTTCGACGTTAAAGATTAAAATTTTGGCATAAATAATATTTGAGGACATTTAGTGACGAAAGCCTATTTCTCGTTCTCTTATTTCCTCTATAAAATTCTTTTTTCCTTAAGTGTGGTTGATTTGTTGTATTTTATATTAACATCTTTTCTTTCTTTTTTTCCCTTTTGTAGAGGATATGAATATGAAGAAATGGTGAAAATGAAGAGAGTGAAGAAAATGAAAAATAGATGAAAGTGAGGATGAAAAATATGAAAGTGAACATGGATAAAATATATAGAAAATTATATTTTATCATTTTTTTATTATTATATATATATTTTTTGTGATAAATTTTCTAATTTTATTTTTATATCAATAAAAATATCATTATTATAATTTTTTAATAACAAATTCATAATAAATTTTTATAATTTTTTTTTTTGGTAATGAACTTAATTTGAAATTAATTTGTAATAATAATTTTCTTATACCCTAAAGGTAATAAAATAATATATATTTTTTAAAATTATATCACCTTTAGCGTCGAAATATTCGACGCTAATTTGGGGCCAAAAACATTCGTTGCAGTGTCGAAAATTATAATTTTTCGTCGAAATATTTTTGATGCAAAATGTTATACTTTAGCGTCAAAATTTTTTATTTCGACGCTAATTGTCTTTCTCGTCCATGTTTTAGCGTCAAAAATTTTCGACGCTAATAACTTTTAGCGTCCATATTTTTCGACACTAAAGACCTATTTTTTGTAGTGTTTGATGACACTTGATTTTATTGTCGCTTTTTCCAAGTGCCTGGTTCACATACATGTCAAGTTCTTTTTGATAAGCTGATGAGTTGTGTGAAAAAAGCTCAATAGTGAGCGTAAGTTATCTTCACTTACGCTCACAATTGAGCGTAATTTATTACAATTGATAACTGTTCTTCCAATGATCACATGCTCAATCTTTGGTTATCTTCACTTAATAAAAATGGATTGGGGTTTACAAGACTTATTAATGCTTATAGTGAGGAACTTAATTCACTCACTTGATTTTTGTTTTATTATTATTAATTTGTTCTGGGATCTACTACTTTGGCATATGCTAAGATTCTTGACAAGGAACCAGAGGATGAAGAAAAATCAGAATCTGAAGAATGATATTCATTGAGACTTCTACACAAGTAAAAAAAATCTTTGATTGAAATGTTCATTTTGTTTATGAAAATTATATGATGCCACAGGATATTGAGAATTCTTTTATGCTTCTGAAACTTGACTTTCTGATACTTCATTTTGCATCTGCAAGTCTTTAAACTTAACCCGATATCAAGTATGCATATATATATATATATATATATATATATGCGCTCTCCATACGTATTGTTACACTTGCTCAAACACACAAACTTGCTTAATAAAGCAAGTATAACAAATACACTTTGCTTAGAGAAGCAAGTGTACTAGATACACTTAAATGATAGAGACCAAAAGCTTAACAAATAAATCAATCTTGATGAAGTTTATTGAGTAAGTTATTATAGGAGAGTGAGGGTGAGACCTTAGTTCACCAATTTATGGAGTGTAATGGACTCAACCATCAAAAACCCATAACACCTCTAAAATCTGATGTAATATCCACACATCAAATAATATAGAGTGCAGCCCATTTTATTAGATCAGACAATTGAGTTTCGCAATTTCTATTACAAAATCAATTATTTTAGTGTTTTATTAAAACATGTATCACAATTAATAGAAACGCATAACAAATATTAGAATAAAATATTCTAACAATTTTAACACCACAAGTTATGTTTGTGGTTGTTTTGTTTATGAAAAATTATGTGAATTGCAGGGTATACCATAGATGTGATGATTTTTGAGATAGGTGTTGTGCCGTTTGTGCTTCATGATTAATCTAAAAGGCAGGCTCATGTTTATTATTTTGAGGGATTTAATTATGTGGTTGTTGATTCTTCTTTTGGTAAATTAATTAGAGAAGTTTGATTGGATATCTATGCACAGCTGAGCTCCCATCAAAGCGTCCAAGTATGTAGCAGATAGGTTGCCTTCTTAAAGACATTGAATCAACAACTTGACAATTTATCTAATACTTTACCAAATGTACAGTTCTCCTGAAGTTATGTTTTAGATTTCTTTTTTATGTTAAAAAAAAAAAAAATCAATTTTTCCTTGTCTCTCCAAAAGAAAAAAACAAATTTAAATAATGGGGGATTGGATCTCAATTTATTCCTCATTCCTTTTTCAGAGATATTCGAGTATATCCCCGTTGAACAAATTAGAGATTTTTAAAATATTCGGATTCGGATTCTGGGACTATAACCCCCGATCCAAACCCTCACTAAATGTCTAGTCGGCCACCTTGATGGAAACCTCATATAAGTTATAAATCTTTACTGATAACCCATGCATCACGCAGGATCCCGACTAATATTAGTAGTAAGAAAACGTTAAATCACTCTCATGCCACCGTTCATTGAAAATCTAACTTTCCGTTGAAAAGACAGAGGCCATTTGTCACGACCCCCTCCCTAGAGCGGGCCCAACCCTAGGAAGAGGTCCGCGAATCACTTTAGCTCGAGTACCTATATGTCACACAATTGAACCAAAAGTTCACCAGAAATATAATATCTCATAAAATGCAATCCAAATAAATCTCAAATAGTGTTTATACCACAATAAATGTCTGAAAACATGAAATCATCCTAAATGTCCTATCTCAAAAGCCAAAAGAAATGTCTGGACCAACCCGACTGACGGCTGTGGCAAACGAGTCAAATCCTGGTACTGATACTGCTACTGATGCGCTGGCGAACTACCTGGGATGTTTGGGAAATTGGGGGGTGAGTTTAAAGAGCTCAGTAAGTAAAAACACTCATATTCTCAACATGACCTCACCAGCAAAAATATGTATATAACAGTGGATATATGAAAATAAACAGTTAATATATATAACAGGTAACTCAGGCAAAACATACTCACAAAAACACAATCTCAAACAAACAAGGTTTGCTATCCGGATTCGGTATAATAATGGATTGAAACCATTGGGAGAGTCCATCTCTTACCCCCAGGTTTGCCACCGTATAATCTCGCATAAATGTGCAAGAGGGGGATTGAACCACACGCCTCTTCTAATCTCGCATAAACTCGCATAATCTCGCATATCTGACCATTATCATACTAAATCCGGAAGCACAACAATCATCTCATACAGCATCCAATACAATACATCTCATCGCATTTCATCCATCAACTCATCTCACACAATACTCAAATACTTCAATTCATATTACAAGCATACAATTTATACTCAGAAGTTATATTCATAATTTAGTTCTCATGCTATCAATTACTCAATCAATTTTCCAACATCAAATATATAAATATATATATTTATATTATATTACATAACTCACATAGCAAACACCAATCAACAAACATTTATGTTAAAAGAATCATCATGCTTTGTACTTACTTCAATCCACGCAAAACTCTCTATATCTATATATCATCGGTAAAATCTGGAAAAAGTGTAAAATTACGATCAGGTCCCTATATTTTACTAAAATTACGATTTTACCCCTAAACTTTCCAAATTTGTAATTTAACCCCAATACTCTCCAATATTATCAATTTAGTCCTAAAACTTCCAATTATCTCATAATATTCACTACAAATCAGAATTTACTCATTTAGGTCCCTAATCATGCCAAATTACGAATAAGTCCAAAATTCTCCAAATATTACAGATACACCCCTAAAACTGTAAAATATAACGTAACGCGCTCCAACGACTTCTGAATTTCAGAACGAGGTGGTCCACGGACAGTACACGTCACGAGGATCACAACGGCAGTGGTCGTAATGGCAAATACTCGACGATGACCGACGAACAACCGAACAACGTTAACTCTCATTCTAGGCTCGTTTTACGACAACCGAAGGTCCGAATTGGGCAAAGGAAGTGTCTAACCCGCGTATCTCGAGGAGTCGAAGATTCTGGTTCGGGAGGTGTAGATCACGCACGGCGGCGCGTGGGGCGCGTGGACCAACGGCGAGGCGACGCGTGCGGGCACGTGTGGGCGCGTGAGGAGGAACTACGGCTGCGGTCCGGCGGCGTTGGGTTCGTCTCGTCGAGAGGATTCTCCAGATGTGATCACTTGCCAGAAACGATGACCGAAAGACGTCGAACGACCCCTTTCTCTCTCATGTTCACTCTTTCTCTCTCTAAACTGGTGTGTGTTTCTCTCACCACGGATCTGTTTCTCTCTCTTACTGTTTATTGGTTCTGGAAACTCAATATCAAAAATCCACTCTTGATTGATCACAGCCACACACAAAAAGAAGGGAATTGTTTAGGTTTGATTCAATTTATAGAAAAGGAAAAAGAATTAGTGTTGTGTTAGGAGTAGGGTTAGTGGGTAACAAGAAGATAGGGAATGGATAGTTTAAATTCAAATAAAAATAAACTTCTCAAGGGATAAGGTATCACACCATTAATCATTGTTGTCAAAATCAGTCCAATGTCGGCGATGTAGTAAAACTCATCCGATCAAATTTTTCTCGCATATCAGTCATACAAGAACACGAATTATTGTTCATTTTATTGGGAAATCTGGGTCAAATTTTAACCCAATAGACTCGTGGCCAGCTCGATAGGGTCGTGGTCGAATCCGCAGGGCTATCAAGTCTGAAGCCAATTCGATTGTAATCAAAGTCAATAGCTTCACTTGGACCGGTCAACCGACTAATTCATGCGTTTCTCGATCCGACTAGTTAGACCGGTCCGAGTTTTAATAAATTGATAAATTTCTAGATAACTCTTTAGGTATATCACGCTTTTTGGAAATTAGACTTTGCCAAAGAAAAATTAAAGAGAAAATGATACACAACTACACCATAAATTATCATAATGACACTTTAGTTCATACATTCTTGAAAGTACAACTTTAGTCATTTTGTATAAATATTTTCTGTTAATTTTGAGTCGTTTTTCATCCGATTAGTGTTAAATGACTTTATATTCTAAACACATATAAAGATGTTAAAATTTTATTTCAAAATTAGATATAAAATTGATTTTATTAACAAAAAAGATTTATCGGTAGGCACTGAAGTTTGTATTTTCTAAAATTAAAGGGATTTAACTTGTATTTCTAAAACTGTATGGATTAAAGTGTTATTGTAACAATTTAAATAATTGAAGATAAATGGGGTATTTCAAGTAGTGGCCTGCACAAAGTAAAATGAAACGTCTAAGCTAAGAGAAAATCTTTGGTGCAACAGTGGTACCACGTCATCCATACAACAAGCCAATCATCATTTGCCACGCGTGCTAAAAAGTCAAAAAACAACTAAAAAATAGGAAGAAAATTAAACATGTTATTTTTTAATTGGTTGGTGGTACCACGTCATCAATACCACTGTTGCACCAAAGATTTACTCCTAAGCTAAAGATTAAATAAGCAACAAAATTAAACTATGGAATGATACGTCAAGTAAAGAGAATAAGAACAAGTCATCGTGTGATTGCAATTTGAGCCTCTACATTACATTTAACGCAAGATATAACAGATAGAGAATATTATTATTCCCCAAAATGTTCAGAATGCCTTCAAATCACAAATTAGAAAGTTGACAAAATATACTAAAAATTATGTGATGAAATAATGAGCATATTCCCATCCACTGTAGTATAGAATAAGAAAATGCCATTTGTACTGTCCATGATTGTGATTTTTTATTGGTTTTAGTTTAAAGAAGTATAAACTTCTTATTCTTTTTGAATTTGGGTGATAAAATGAAGTGTGATAAATTTTTTATAATATTTTGTCACACGTATATTAATAGAAATGAATAATTAAAATTTAAGTACATATAATCTTTATTTAATAATTACTAATTATAAAAATTGAACACAACATCATCGAATCCAAATCGATACTTTAGTATTTGGATGACGAAGTTAAATAAGGAGGCGGGTTAATTATGTCCATATGTAATGCAACTGTAGATATCCAAATGGCTATATCTTTGATCTGCATCTTTTTGTTTCTACTTGTCCTGCAGGATGCTATTCTCTTTCAATATTCACCTCATTTTTTCTGCATTTGTTTCAAGGGTATATTATATATCCCAAAGCAAGCTCAGGTCCCTTGTAATCTTTTGCAACAACACAAATGATGGCAGCACCACCTTCGAATGGCTCGCAGTGCTCTTTGTTTCATTGCCAGAGTTTTGTGAAGGAACCAATAACTTCATGGCCAAATTCCTGGCCTTGCCCAAGGCTGCTGTCAAAGGGTGAGTGATTAATGTCAAAGCCATGTGACCATTACATTGCACTTAGGGAGGGATGGTAATGAGTCGGGTATGGTACGGGAATATCAATATTCGTATCCATTCCGATTAGTTAATGGGTACGAAAATTTATCCACTTACTCATCCCTAACATACCAGACCCCAACGAAACCCATCCCACGGGGATTCTTATCATCTCTAATTAATTGTGCTTTTAGTTGTCTAACTTAATCACTTCGTTCAACAGGTTTGTCTTTTAAGGGCTTAACATGGGCAAGTGCTAAATTAAATTCCTCACTCATACCATCACTTTGGGGTGGATTTGTGATCAAGAAAAAAGGGATCAATGTTCTGTCTCAAGACATAACGGCATCAATTTTTTCCCCGGAATTTCTTGATGCATTTGATGATGAATATGATGGTGTCATTATTGATCCAGAAAGCTTGCCCTTGAGGGCAATTGCATTTGTATCCGCTCTACATGCTTCGCTTTTCAATTGGAAGTTGAAGGTTTGATGCACAAGCTAATGCTTAAAGCAAATATTGAAAGTACATTATTTTATGCATTTGTTTGTTTGGCAGTAAAAGTTTTTCCGGAAAATATTTTTTCTCATTTGACAGTGTTTGAAATATTTATGGAAAATTAGATCAACAGTAATTATTTTCCTATCAAGCAAAATGTTTAATTTTTTTCGAAATATAACTGACGGAATATAAATCCATAAGTTATTTTACGGAAAATAAATTTTTTTTTCCTCTTATGCAAAGTTTTAATAACTCACTTTTAATTCCTAGAAAATATTTTTCGAAAAAATATTGAACGTGCCAAACATCTGAAAATGCATTTCGGAAAATATTTTCAAATAATAACTTAACACCGCCTTTAAAAAAAAAAAAAAAAAAAAAAAACTTAACACCGGAAAACACTTTCCTTTCCGGAAAATGATTTTGATGGAAATTGTGTTTGATACAAGAGTTTTTTTTGCATTGCAGGGAAAGAAGGGAGTTTGGCTTAAGATACTATCAGAGAAAGCTGATCTTGTTCCAATTGCAATTCAGGTACATTACATTAATTGTTTCTAAACAGCAGAAAGAAACAAATTGTTAAATTTCAACAAGATCTCTGTTTGTTGTGATTGCAGGAAGGTTTCAGGTACCATCATGCTGAACCAGGATATGTTATGTTAACTTACTGGATTCCTGATGAGCCATGCATGCTTCCTGCTACCCCTTCACATCAAATTGGCGTGGGCGGATTCGTAATTAATGACAAAAGAGAGGTTTAGTTAACAATATCTCTTTCTTTTTTTCTTTTTTTCTTTTTTCTCTGTGTTGCACCTAATTACCAATCTTTTTATATTGAAATTTTTGCAACATTTAGGTCCTTGTGGTGAAAGAAAAATGCCCTTGTAGTTGCTCTGGTGTGTGGAAAATTCCTACTGGTTATATCAATAAGGTGATGCCTTTGACTTAGTAATTCACTAAATTGGTGTCAATTATTTGTCTAGTTTCCTGAAAAGAATGTCTTGATTCATCTCAGTCGGAAGATTTATTCTCTGGAGCTGTAAGAGAAGTGAAAGAAGAAACCGGTGTAAGGACATTATTATTATTTTTAAACACCGTTTGATAAAGAGTATTAATTTAGAATATAAACTAACTTATAAGTATTGTACTTAAAGGATAAGCTAACTTATAAGCTCAACAAACTCTTCACTAAACAGTGCATTAGTGTTTTTATCATTTACTATTTCAGAAATTAGAAAATAATAAATGAGTACAAAATATATTTGACTGTAATATTTTATAATTATATCTTTACCAATTTTATATTTTACTATAAACTTTATATATTTTACTACTACATCTTTTTACAAAATCTTACATTTTAGTATCATAGTAAAACGTTATACCATAATATTTCTTCTATTTATTTGTTATTTCCATAGACTCTTCTAGTAGTAAATATAACATTTTGTGTAAAATATAAAATTTGTAAAGATGTAATAATAAAATATATATCCTAATACTTCTGGTACTCATTTATTATTTTCTAATATCTAAAGTAGTGAAATGATAATAACCCTTATTTTTATTAATAGAGAGAAAGTTGGCTAGGTCCCTAATTTTTTCATAATTATTCGTTAAGTTCTTAATTTTTTCATAATAACCCATCAAGTTCATGCATTTAGGGTTAGTCGAAAATCTAGAAACTAATCGGGATTCGGGACGAAAAATCAACTCAAATAAAATTTTCGGTCATAATTTGAGGCGTTTTGATTCAAAAAACTGATTCGGATTTGAGATCATTTTTACCAAGATTGAATTAGACGTCCCAATTGCTATATCTATTGTTGTTTTAACAGTAACAATATGGAATGCAAGAATAATCATTTACCGTTAGAATAGGAAAAAAATTAAGGACCTAATGGATAATTATGAAAAAAAATAGGGATCCAGAAGTCATTTTCCGTTATTAATATCATCATCTTCATTGCTACCCATTGTAGGTTTCTTTAATTGCCCTTTTTCTGCTCTTTGCAGGTTGACACGATTTTCCTGGAAATGGTTGCTTTCAGGTAGAGTTTTGAACGGGCAACCATCACCAAAAGCTTCAATTAACAAAAATGCCAATTTCGAATAACCATGTCCTTGTTGTGTGTGTAGACATGCTCACCTTGTCGCGTTCGAGAAATCAGATTTACTCTTTGTGTGCATGCTGAAGCCATTGTCCTTTGAAATCACAATTGATGAGAAAGAAATACAAGCTGCAAAGGTAATAATAATAATAATAATAATCAAAATTTTTCTCTTTTAATTGCTTTCTGTAAACTTCCACCAGCTAATTATTCTGTTCGTTTTACGTCTCCTCATCAGTGGATGCCTTTTGAAGAATTTGTAGCTCAGCCATTTTATCAAGAAGATCACATGTCAAGTAAGATCATTGAAGTTTGCATTAAAGCATATGAAGATCGCTACGATGGATTCATAGCTCATGAATTGGCCTCTAAATTAGATGGAAAATTATCATACTTGTATTACAATGGTTAGAAAGAAAATTTACGATGACAAACAAACTTGTATTCAGTCCGCAAAAACCTAATATGCTTATAATATGATAAAGATTCTATCCATTTGAATAATACTTGATGTTAATGAGGAAACTCTCCCTTATTATGGAAACAATCAAGACGTAGTCTTCGTTATATTATGAAAAATCTCATATATACCCTTATGATTATTGTACATAATTATACTATTTACTTTCTTGCTTTGCCTATAAAAGGCTAAACTATTATAAATACATTCAGAATAAATATATAATAATGAGCTTCTCTCATCTCTAGATCTTTTATTTTTCTTCTAGTTTTGGATATCCTTCCTACCTTGTTTCAAATCAATTCCTGTTGCCATAAAACCCTAGCCACTACAATTCTTGTTTCCAAACAACCCAACAACCTTGGTTAACCCTAACTATCTCTGTCACCGCCATCCAGCCATCCTACCGACTATCTAAGACCACCACCAGACTCTTCCTTGCCGATGAACAAACCACCACCATCACAGAGCCGCCAGAACCATTGTACACAAACTCTTCAAAATCGTGGCTCCACCAGTCTTTCAACCGCACCAAAAGTTGTTGGCAAGATGTGTGTTGTTTTACTAAATCATGTACAATTCTTTATATAAGTGAATCATCATGCAAACACAAATATAAACATAAACACGATTAGTTTAGACAATCTGAAGATTCTTGACAATGTGTAGAAATGGAACTTACACCAAGTCAAGTTACATTATTTCCTTAAGAACTTATTAGTCCTGCTTCAATGCATTAGGGATCTGTGGCTAACGTTCTCCTAAGTTTCTTGTGAGAAATCTTTTGCCATTTTGTTTAGGTTTTCCAACCTTAAATATTTAAGTGTTAAGTAGTAAATTATGTGTTAACGACCTTAACACATATAGATTATTTTCAAATTTCATGTGCATATAGTTAATCCATTTTGACCAATAATAAATGAAAGGAAAAAACCATCATCCAAAAGTATAGAAACAAAAATCAAATTCATATAAAAACTAGGAATATATAACAAATTATTCAAGCATAAATAACCATTATTTAAAAAGTTTAAACTAGAAACTCTGCTTGCTGAAACGGCATTCCATGTCCCAACCCTCATGATGTACTCACCTTCAGTAAGGTCCTTCCATGAATCAAGTAGCTGCAAAGAGGAACAAACATGGTTAGTGACTCTAGAATCAACAATCCATGTGGATTTATCATCTTCCATTAATAGAGACTCAATGAAAATTAAATCATATTCACTTGTGACCTTCTTCTTTTTCCGCCAAGCAAGGTATTTAGTGTTGGGATATATGCCATAGAGCTTCATGTATTGTAAACAGAATTTTTTTATTGAAATAAAAGATGCATAATTCATTTATCAAAATATTTGATTTAAATCGCATATTGTAAATTATCATGTTACCCTAGATTACTCATGTGCATTTAGACTTAGTGTATGAGTGTCATACACAAGAGGATTTAAATCTGAAGTTAATAATCTAAATAGTCCATAGAGAGCAGCAAAGCGGGTACTTTGTTTGTGGTTTATCTATAGTTGCGGTTCATTCAATAATTATATGATGATCTTGATCAGGATCGTTCATGTGGTGACATGATAATGGAAGCATCTTGTATGATATGATCATATAGGACTGGACACAGATAAAAATGAGTTTCTTATAATTTTCGTTAAATAAAGAAATTCATTTAATCTACAAGATGGTTATATATGGATTGACTTTAATCCTGAGTGTACTACAAACTCTGCATAGCAGGCTATGTCATTTGATTTACAAAGGTGAGGTTGGTGAAGCAATCCCTACCAATAACTACGTATTTTTGGGACATGGTTTGGTGTGTAGTTAGGAACGTTTTACATAGACATGGAGTTCACTCATTCTTACGAGAAGTAAAAGATAAAATTTCTTTAAGGTTGATTCGATACTTGAATGATTAGAGCGCTCAAGTCATTTTTATTGCGAATAGAAAGATTAATATTCATAATAGTTATTGATAAGTGTGGTTTATATCCACTTATTCTGGCAATACCCTTACTTATTTTGGCATTCTTAGTTTACTATTTTGTTAGATTCCGCGTCATTTAATATATTTCGTAATTCTTTTATGTTTTATTTGTAGGAAGCATTAAAACATCAAGAATGGAGCAAATACACTTGTTTCGGACCTATTGGAAGCATCGGACTCAAGAACCGGCAAAACCAGCATCAGCTGCGTACTAAATTTAAAAATACTATAACTTTTGATTTAGAAAGAGTTACGAGACTAATAATATATCAATTTACATGTACTCAATGAGATCTAGTCAATATTAGGAACTTGCGCCGCGGAGCCCTTAGCAAAACCAGTCTCATACATTGCACCCGCGAGTTGGGCATCGCGGCGCCTCGTATCCCCCAAAATCACCAAATCTTAGGGTTTTCATGTACCAATAAACCCAAGGCTTTATTATAAATATATAAGCTCATCCAAGACTCAATGGGGAGGCCAAATACATAACATAAAGTCATAAAACACATATTTTTAGAAAGCTTCAAGGAGAAGGATTGAAGAGAGACAAGAAGAGACAAAGACGTTGACATCCGAAGAGAAAGGGATTCAATTCGGGTTTTATCATCTTATTTCTTCCTTAGAACTCTAATGATTTCCATGTTCATGACCTTATTGTAATTGTTTTAATCTTTAGTCATGAACTACTACATAATTCTAGAGGATGATGGTGTAATTGATGCTTAAACTTATGTGTTGTTTTGCTATTTTAATTCATATAAAGTTTGATTTAAATTTATTTATATTCTTTTGCATTTAATACTTTGTGTTTGCTGGCTATAAATACGATGACAAATGTTTGAGATCTATCACTCGGGAGAGGGGGTTTTTGAATAGATCTAGAGGATATAACCTAGGAATCTTATAGAGTCCGGGAGGATATATGAATTTCTTTGAAGTCGTTAATACAAAATCATAAGGTATAATGAGTTATTGATTGCTAGATTTTTATAGGGATATCGAAGTCTGCAATTAATAATATTTTCACTGTTACTCGGGAGAGGGAGTGAATACTTTAGGACTCTGGACTTATAAACAAAGCAATTGAATAAGAGTTTAATGACAAAACAATTCCATATGAGATAGTTAGGTGAAATTGGATTTAGAATCTCTCTAATATTGGCTCTCCTACTCAAATATCTTTATATCTTATTTATTTAGTTTAATCTTTATAAATTATTTTCTAAATAAAGTTATGATTACCAATTATAGTACTTAGTGTGAGTTAATAAAATCCATGTGGTTCGATACTATTTCACTGATTTATACTAAAACTTGACACGTACACTTGCGATACGATATAAAATATCACAACAAGTTTTGGCGCTGCTACCAGGGATTGTTTATTTAATTCACATCAATACTACTACTAAGTAATCTTAGTTTTAATTTAGATTTTTATCTTTTATTTTTAGTTTTTTATTTTATTTTTTTTATTTTGTCTTTATTTTGTTTATTGATTTTTTTTCTTTTTCTTTCGGTGCTTCAGTGAATGCGAAGATCTATAAGTCTCGACTCGCTCCTGTTTGATCCTGAAATAGAAAGAATAGCGAGGAGACTAAAGAAAGAAAGGAAAATTAAAAAGAAGTAATGGCGGCTAAAAACAGAGAGAACAACCCACGTCAGGTGGCAATCAGAGATCACTTCAAACCGGTCATAGATGACACTTATTTTGGGATTGCCCATCAACCAATCAACGCCAACAATTTTGAGCTAAAACCTGCATTGATCAACATGGTACAAAGGAATTACTTTGGGGGTTCAGTTGTAGAAGATCCCAACTTGCACTTAAGTATGTTCGTGGAGATTACAGATACTATAAAGATGAGTGGCGTGAGTAAAGAGGCCATCAGAATATGCTTAGTCTCATTCTCTTTACGAGATAAAGCGTGAGATTTGCTATAATCAATACAGACGGGGAGTATCATGACATGGCAGGATATGGCCATGAAATTTCTTGAGAGATTTTTTCCACCAACTAAATCAGCTCAACTGATGGCAGAAATTAGCATATTTAATTCACATTAATACTACTACCCGTAATCTTAGTTTTAATTTAGATTTTTATCTTTTATTTTAGTTTATTTTATTTGTATTTATTTTTTATTTGTATTATTTTGTTTATTGATTTTTTTTCTTTTCTTTCAGTGCTTCAATGAATACGAAGATCCACAAGTCTTGACTCGCTTCTGTTTGATCCTGAAATAGAAAGAACAGTGAGGACTAAAGAAAGAAAGGAAAATTGAAAAAGAAGCAATGGCTGCTGAAAACAGAAAGAACAACCCACGTCATGTGGCAATTAGAGATCACTTCAAACCGGTCATAGATGATACTTATTCTGGGATTGCCCATCAATCAATTAATGCCAACAATTTTGAGCTAAAACCTGCATTGATCAACTTGGTACAAAGAAATCAGTTTGGGGTTCAGCTGTAGAAGATCCCAATTTGCACTTAAGGATGTTCATGGAGATCGCAGATACTATAAAGATGAATGGCGTGAGTAAAGAGGCCATCAGGCTACACTTATTCTCATTCTCTTTACGGGATAAAGCGTGGTATTGGCTGCAATCAATACAGATGAGGAGTATCATTACATGGCAGGATATGGCCATAAAATTTCTTGAGAGACTTTTTCCCCCAGCTATATCAACTCAATTGAGGGCATAAATTAGCATATTTAAGTAGTTGGAGACTGAGACTTTATATGAAGCATGAGAGCGCTTTAAGGATTTACTCCAAAGATGCCTACAACATGATTATACAGACTGGGTCTAGATTCAATTATTCTATAATGGGCTGAATAGTTTGAATAGGACTGTTGTTGATGCAGTAGCTAGTAGAGCTCTATTCAAGAAATCAACTAAGGACACCTACAATCTGTTAGAAGAAATGACCATTAACCATTTTCAATGGCCAAGTGAACGTGCTACGGTGACCAAAGTGGCTGGAATAAATGAAGTGGACCCGCTTTTGGCACTAACAGCTCAGATTTCCACCCTATCTATTCAAGTAGCAGCCCTCACAAATCAACGAGCATAAGCATCTATTGAATCAGCGGCGGCTACAAATATGTTATTGTTGGAAGGAAACCTGAACTTTGAGAAAGTCCAATAGGTGAACAATTGGAACTTCAACAACTATAGAGGCAATCATGTGCCTAACTGCTATCATCCAAATCTTTCATATGCTAATATAGAGAATGCCTTGCAACCTTCATCTGGTCTCGACTATCAGAGAGGCAATCATTGTTGTCAATACCTCAGCGAGGTTTGAGAAGAATGAATCAAGCCTGAATAATATTGAGACACACATGAAAAATATCGAGGCAACAATGAAGTCCTTAGAAACACAAATTAGGCAGATTACTTCCTCCATGACGAAGCAACAATAAGAGGTATTTGGATAAAATTGCCACAGTCGCTAAGTTATCTTTTTCATGATTTAGCAGCTAGTGGATATAAAAGAAGAATTCACCATGACCATTTGGGTGGTTGCGTCTGGCTGAAGACGTTAAACTTAGCGCTAGCGGTGAGGCAACCCTTGCATTTGTTTTATTAATTATTTTCTTTATTTTTAATTTTATTTTATTTTTCTATTTATTTATTTATTCATTTTGCATGTTATTTATGTAAGTAGCATGAGACACACAAAGCTTGCATAACCAAATTCTGATCAGCAGGAGCCTGATCAACTCCATGCAAAGTAGTGTTGTTCCTTAATTTTGTTTCTTTATGTTTATCTTTCATTGAGGACAATGCAAGCTTTAAGTTTGGGGGTGTGTGCATGTAGTGCTAGTTCCTGTTAAAAAAAATTTTGTTTTTTTATTCCTTGATAGTAAAGCATTAAGTCTAATGATGAATTTTGTTTGCTTTAGATGAAGTTTTAGAAACGATAAGTCTCAATTGATTTTTATCCGATGCCTTGAGTAAATGATCTAGGTTAGACTCGTAAGTACTTAATAATAGGATTTTAGCAGCAAGAACTTAAGTAGTTAGCAAAGTGACTAGTTGAAGAAATTATTCGCCGATGAATGACTGTTTGCTTAGATATCTATCTCAATATGCTAGTATTATGATGTATGGTACGACAAGAAAAAAGAAACCACCTATAACCGATAAGCATGAAACTACCCATGGGAGAGTGCTAGGATCACCATGAGGAGAAATGCTACCTTAAAGGATAGGTGTTTTGAAAAAAAAATTGAAATGAAAAAAAAATTGAAAAAAAACAGAGATGAAAAATCATACCATACTAGGCAAAGAAAAGCAAGTATAGAGTTAATTTGAGATATCTAGGTTGGTTTAACCCATCGGATCTCAATTTTTGAGACGAAATCATCGAGTTAGCTTACTTATGAGTCGAGCTGTAAATGAACCTTTACACACACACACTGTGAGTCTGGCTTAGATGGTTTATTCAAGAACTTGGATTTAAGTCGCATTTGAGTACTTTGAAGGTTCTATGATTTCTTTGATAAGCATTCTTTGCGGACAACAATATGTATAACTATCGAAACTATTTTCTTTGTTTTATATTTTTGCATGATTGTGTGTGAATGATGTTTGTAGGTACTGTCATTGTAAGCCCTCAGGAGACCATAACTCGTCCACTAGGGTCGCCTAGGGGTTTAAAGGCTTGTTGCATACGCTAAATGCAATCGTGATCCCTATGAAAGTGGCCTAGTTAATTTTGTTAATTTATTTATTTTTTTCTTATTTTTTTCTTATGCTCGAGACTAGCAAAATCTTAAGTTTAGGGGTGTTTGATAAGTATGGTTTATACCCATTTATTCTGGCATTCTTAGCTTACTATTTTGTTAGATTCTGTGCCATTTAATATATTTTATAATTATTTTATGTTTTATTTATATGAAGCATTAGAACATCAATAATGGAGCAAATACGTTTGTTTCGAGACCTATTAAGAGCATCAGACTCAAGAACCGGCAAAACCAGTATCAGCTGCGCACTGAGTTTAAAAAGACTATAACTTTTGATCTAGAAAGAGTTACGAGACCCATAATATATCGATTTACATATACTCGATGAGATCTAATCAATTGTAGACACTGGCATCGCGGCTCCCAAGGTCTTGGTACCGCGGCGCCCTTGGCAAAAATAGTCTCATACATTGCACCCGTGAGTTGGGCACCGTGATGCCCCGCCTCCAAAATCACCAAATCTTAGGGTTTTCATGTATCAATGAACCCAAGGCTTTATTATAAATAGATAAGCTCATCCAAGACTCAAGGAGGAGGCCAAATACATAATATAAAGTCATAAAACACATATTTTTAGAGAGCTTAAAAGAGAATGATTGAAGAGAGACAAGAAAAGACAAAGGCATTGACATCCGAAGAGGAAGGGATTCACTTAGGGTTTTATCATCTTATTTCTTCCTTAGAACTCTAACGATTTCCATATTCATGACCTTATTGTAATTGTTTTAATCTTTAGTCATGAACTACTCCATAATTCTAGAGGATGATGATGTAATTGATGCTTGAACTTATGTGTTGTTTTGCTATTTTAATTCATTTAAAGTTTGATTTAATTTATTTATATTCTTTTGCGTTTAATTCTTTGTGTTTGCTGGCCATAAATATGATGATGAATGTTTGAAATCTATCACTCTGCAGAGGCGGTATTGAATAGATCTAGAGGATATAACCTAGGAATCTTATAGAGTCCGGGAGGATATATGAATTTCTTTGAAGTCGTTAATGCATAATCATAAGGTGTAATGAGTTAATGATTGCTAGATTTTATAGGGATATCGAAGTCTGCAATTAATAATATTTTCACTGTAACTCGGGAGAGGGAGTGAATACATTAGGACTCTGGACTTATAAACAAAGCAATTGAATAAGAGTTGAATGACAAAACAATTCCATATGGGATAGTTAGGTGAAATTGGATTTAGAATCTCTCTAATATTGGCTCTCATACTCAAATATCTTTATATCTTATTTATTTAGTTTAATCTTATAAATTGTTTTCTAAATAAAGTTATGATTACCAATTATAGTACTTAGTGCGAGTTAACACAATCCCTGTGGGTTCAACACTCTTTTATTCTAAAATTTGACACCGTACACTTGCGGTACAATATAAAATATCACAACAATTATGAATAAATCAAAGAATCAATGGTACAAAAGGTATAAAATAATTAGAAGGGTATAATGGATTTTATGACCTGACTCTAATTATGAGATACTCGTGAAGGTTCAATCCTTATGGAATGACTATATTGATAGACACCGAAGCGGTTCGGCTTATATTTTCCATATACGGCAACGAGAGTTCAGCTTCTGGTTTTTAGTGGAATAACACGAAGTTAATAATTCAAAATAATTAATTAAATAGTTTAATTAATTACCGGGGATTATTGGAGATCGGAATTGTAGGTCTATTTGGTCCCCGTGCTAGCTAGATACACTGTAGCATATTAAATATAATTAGATTATCTAATTATATACTCACATATATAATTTTATATATATTATTAATGAGATTAATAATATAATTTGTCACAAATGAAAATTAAATTAAATTATTTTAATGAAATATTTTCTAGAATTTTATGATTATGAGATAATCAAGTTATTATAATTATAAGTTAATTATATCATCTTTAAGGTAATTATATCATTATTATGATAATGATATTTGCATTATCATGGAGACAAACCATTATGGCTTGCCATAATGTCCAAGCATTTTCTCTATTAGGTCATGCCTAATTACCTAATCTTGATCTACTTCACATGCTATAGTATGGCCTTACATATTCATTATGTTTACCATATTATTGATAAGTTTTGTTGGCTTTGAAAGATAATAAGAATTCATAATTTTTCTCAAGTATTGAGAGGGTTGTGTAGAGAATCAAAATCTAGAATCTTCTCTCATGTGTCAAAAAATAAAAGTGAGCAAGATTTAATTTTCTTCATTCTTTCTTTCAAAAGACAAAAGGAATAGGGAGAGAGTTTCTTCCAATTCTCAAGTGATTCATATTATTCTCTCAAGTGTTGAAAAAATAAAAAGAAAAATTTGTGACAACAATTTTCTCTGAAGAGTTTAGAGAATAAACTTTGTAAGTCCACACTTCAATTTGTTAGTAACAAGTCATAGTTTGGAAGATTGAGTGGTAAATCATGTTAGGGTTGGTGCTTTGAGCGCCAATTTCTTATGTATTTCCTTGTAAATACTCTTGTATATATTTTATTAATGAATAAAATAAACAGTTTCTGTAATATAAATTCTTTTATTATATGGAAAAGACGTAAATGACCATAGAGTGATTGGTTATGATATAATTGCAAAAGCGTCACAACTGACATTGAGCAGTATCATAACAATATCATTCTTTAAATGTTCCTGCTCAAGGTTTACAATTACTTGGTCAGTAAGTAAACCCGCTGAGACCGGTACGTGTCGTATATTGGAATGTTGGATTCTAATGGTTTCTCAATGAACCATGAGTCTCGGGAGACTAGTATAGACACGTAGGTGTTTTTATTGGATAAACACTGAATGAATCGCCAAATATTTTTAATAGATGGTATACCAATATCAATAAGAATCTTCTCGGGGTTGAGTGTGTATAGTGATCCTCCGACTTGAGGTACCACTATGGATGTATGAGGTATCATCCACACTTTGATGGCAGCCACATCATCGATATATTTAGATCAGACCTCCGCATGTTCGTTGGGTGTGGACTGATCCTCAAGATATCATGTGCGTATTAAGATAGGATCCGTCAGTTCTGTGTACAGAGAATAGGTATCTATCATGGAATTAGCTATCTGTTAAATCCATGAGCCTGTGATACACTGTAGAAATCAGTTCTAAGTGTTATTTTAAGAGATTGCTAATAGAATTATCGACGGGATTATACCTAAAGAGATTTGACATTTATATCTATATCTCTGTGATAATCCAGAAATCTGTGACGGAATGATTATACATATGTTGTGACCTCGACCTATATGGTTCAGTGATTTTATCTGTGTTCGTCAAAATTTACCGGTGGGTAGATTATGGACAGAAATTGGATTTCGTGACGGATATGCCTGAACCTAGAGAGTCTTGCTAATGAGATATACTCGTAGCACACTAAGGCAACTTTTATAAATAATACTGATTATTTATAAGTCGTTTAACGGTTAAACGAAAATACATGCTTTTGAGATCTTTTGGCCATTTATTAAATGTCGAATTATGATATTTGACATTTATTACTAATATATGTATTTTGATATTTAATGTAAATATAATACATATATTTTAAAGATATTTGTATTTAATTATTTAAATTTTGAATAATTAAATTAATTAAATATTTAATAGCTTATTTTCTTATTAAAGAATGATAAATGGCATTTCTTTTTGGATAAAGTGGCCAATTATGAATGGTTAAATTGGTGAAATGGCCAATTATGATTGTTTAAATTGGCATGATTTAAATGGTTGGAATGTGATAAATATTAATTTGTTTAATGTTTTTACACCAGAAAAATAATTAAATTATTTTCCAATTAATTAAAACAAAATTGAAAAATGTGGCCAATATTTTTTTCCTTCAAAATTGGTAATTGTGGGAAATTATATAAGCTTTATTTTCAATTTTATTTCATTCATTCATGAACCCTAAAATCAAATACAAAAGAGAGAAAGAGGGGAAAAGGAAAAGAAAGAAGAAAAACTTGCTTATTTTGGAAATTTGGTAAGGATTTTAACACTTTCTTCTTCTTGAAAATTATTTCTATGATCATAAGCTTCAACATGTGTAGCTTAGTTTCTTCTCTACTTTCTTCTGGTTGTGTTTTGATGATTGGGAGCTTGATTAAAGGATGGAAGCATGTATGTTACCTTAGATTGCTTTAAATTGTTTATTAAGCATTCTTTTTACCATTTTGATGGCTAGTTGCTATTCTAGAGTCTTTTAACCACTCATAATTGACCTAGAATTTTTCTTGAGCTACTTCATGATGGTGAGGCTTGATTGGTGCTGTAAGAATTGAATTAAAGTCTTGAATTTGATTAATTTGGTGTTAATTTTGTTAATTTATGAGATTATAAAATTAGAATTTTTAACCTTCACCAAATTTGGGGCTTTTCATATATGTTATGAGATTTGATGTATATTAAATTTGAAAATTTTTGGATTTGATCTTGACATGTTTTGAATAAAAATGACAAAATTATAAATTCTTGAAAATTGAGGGACCATTTTATAATAATGAAAAAATTATTTTTCTTGAGTTGTAAAATTGTATTTTCATGTATAAGACATGGATAAATCATTTGGAATTGATTTAGAATTAATTAGAATTGTATTTGACAATTTTGGACTAAATTAATTAAAATACAAAGTTTTAGGGTAAATGGTAAATTCTAAGAAATCTGATTTTTGGGTAAAAATTTCAGTTTTTAAGTATTGAGTAATGGAAATAAATTAGTTTATTTTACTTACCCAAGAAAAATAATTGAAATCAGAAAATTTGATTTTCCGCGTTCCGCTACGTTTACCCGAATTACCACAAAAAAATTCCAACAAAAATGGTATTAAAGCAGGTCTGAACCTCGACACATGATATGAATGTGCCTTTAAATTCATTGTTTAATTATTTTCTCACTTGATACATGCTTTTATTTAATTAATTTGATTAAATTAAATATGTATCCTCTTTGCAGAAAATCCCTAATTAATAAGGTTTTAGAAAGTAATATGTATTGGATACACATTTCTTTGTCCGTCTTGTCAATACGGTTTGTGGATAGCTATTCTATGGCTACATCCAAGATCGTGCCAAAGCAGTGAGGCTGTAGTTGATAGAAATTTATCCATACCAGATGTATATGTGATACTAGATAAATTCAAACGAAAATCCTGAAAGTGCCAAAGCTGTCAAGACTATGCAAGTATCTTGAATTTCTCATTGACAAGTTTAACCTTAGTACGCCTCCTTGTGAACGTATCAAAGCTGTCACAACGAGAAACGACAAGGACCATAACCTAAGAGTCACTATTGAGTGATTAACAATGAGTTGTCTACCTAATGAATATACGTAGGCGAGATCGTTCCAAAGATGTGAGCTGAAATATATTCATGGGATCCACCTTTCACTATTATATTTAATTTTATTAATTGTTTGCTTGCATTCTATTTGGGGATTATAGTATTGCATGTAATAATGAGAGTGGCATTTGTAGATTTAAAATCCATGATCTATTTATGCTTTGTTTGATTTATATTATATGAAACTATTATGTCTGCTAACCGTTTTTCACTATCTATATGATAGATTTGCGATGGCGGCACCTACTCCTAATCCTTTTGCTTGTATACATAATACGAACAAGCTTAAAAGGTGCTGAAAACTTTACAGATTGGGACTTGGATCTGAGAATTATTCTTGGGTCTGAGCAAATAGAATATGTGTTGGAAGGTCAGTTGCCACTGGACATAGCACCTGATGCTACACCAGATAAGCATGAGACTCTCTAAAAATGGAGAGATGATGATAGACGAGTCAAATCATACATTCTCAGTTCCTTGGCACCAGAGCTTAAGAGGAAATATTTTAGATTTCCCGACGCATATACTATGATGACTCGGTTGTGAGAGTCCTTTATGAACCAAGAACAAGTCTCGGTTCATAAAGTTGCTATGGAACTATTCCATGTAAAACTGGAAGAGGGACAGACTGTGATTCCTCACGTGCTTCATCTGATTGATTTGATCCAAGTATAATTTCCATCTCAATGACACTTAGGACAAAGTTCCATACTTGGATCTCTGCCAGCTTCATATCGCCAATTTGTGATGTATTTCAATATGAATGGGATTAGCTGTTCTTACCAAGAGCTGCATATACTGCAGACTACGGAGGAAGATTTGAGGAAGGGAGTACTGACTCACCCTCCTAAACACACTGCTCTTCCTATTTCCTCCCAATCTAAACAGAAAGAGAAGAAGAAGAAATTGAAGAAAAAAAAGGGAAAAAATCTTCCACGACAGGGTAAAATAGCCAAACCCAAGAGAGCTGCCGAAGATAAATGCCACCACTGCAGTAAGATCGGCCATTGGAAGAGGAACTGCCCTGATTACCTAGCCCATATCCTAAAGGAAAGATCATATACTTTAGGTACTTTTATTTTTCCCATTATTGATATCTCATTAGCTTATGAAGCTATGTCATCCAGTTAGATTTTGGATTCTGCTTGTCTAATTCATATTTGCAATTCGTTGCAGGTGCTGAAGGAAAGTAGATGTCTAAAATCTAGGGAGATGCAATTGTGATTTGGGAGTGGCGACTCTTTGGATGCAGTTGTTGTGGGCTTATGTAAGATTCCCCTGCCCAGTGAGAGGCTTTTGTTGCATGACTATTTTTTATATCAGGATGTGTTGCGAACATTGTATCACTTTTTATATTAGATACTGAAGACTATAATGTAAATATTAAGTTTCATTCTTTATATTTATATGATAGATCTAATATTCAGATCCTTGTTTGTCCAAATGAGCATGGTCATTACATTTTGCATACCTCACAAGATATCTTTAATGCTGGTATTAATAACGTAAAGTATCTGATATAAATAATACTGAATTATGGCATATGAGGTTGGGTCATATAGGCGTGAAACGCCTAACCCAGTTGGTTAAGAATGGTTTGATACCAGATCTCACCATTGAAACTTATCCAACTTGTGAATCTTGTATTTGAGGTAAGATGACCAAAGCCCCATTTTAGGGTGTAGGACACTGAGCCACTGACTTATTGGAACTTATACATTCTGATGTATGTGGTTTCATGAGTCACACCACTCACATTGGTTTTTTCTACATCGTTACCTTTACCGATGATTTGTCACGGTATAGTTATATTTATTTGATGAAACATAAATCTGAAACCTTTGAAAAGTTCAAGGAATTCCGAAATGAAGTAGAAAAATAAACTGGTAAATATATTAAATGTCTTCAATCTGTTCGAGGCGGTGAATATATGAGATGAGTTCACTGATTATTTAAAGGAGAATGACGTTCTCGCTCAATATACTCCTCTGGGTACTCCACATCACAATGGATTGTCCGAAATGAGAAATCAGACTTTATTGGATATGGTTCCATCGATGTTGAGTTTTACAGATTTGCCCACTTATGGGGATATGCTCTTTTAACTGCTGCACATCTTTTGAATGAGATTCCATCCAAGGCTGTTCCTACAACTCTGTATGAGATATGGACTGGTAAGAAACTGAATCTTAATTATGTTAAGAATTGGGGATGTCCTGCCTATGTCAGGATGGCTTAGCAGGATAAGTTTTTGCCTGAGAGCAGAAGTTTAGGTTTGTTGGATATCCTTCAAATACGAAAAGAAACTTGTTCTATGATACAGAGCTTCGAAATGTGTTCATAGTTCACTTTGTAAAATTTCTAGAGGTAGAATTTTGTTTGAATGAGGTAATTATAGACAGGTTGAACTTGACGAACTACAACCTGGAACCAACGAACCAGTGGAGGAACCTGAAGTTCAAATAAATGCAGAGCCTTCAACACACACACTTTTTGTAGGTCTCAAAGGGTGTCTATACCTCCAGAACGCTAAGAAAATAGTATGGATGTTCTCTTATTTAAAGAGACTGACCCTTATACCTATAGAGAAACGATGTTGGACATCGACTCCGTCAAGTGGCAAGAGGCCATGAAATCAGAGTTATACTTTATGCATCATAATCAAGTTTGGGACTCGGTTCCGTTTCCTGAAGGAATTGTTCCTATCGATAGTAAATGAGTTTACAAAAGGAAGCATGGGCCTGACAGAAAGGTTGAAACCTTTAAGCAATACTGGTAGCTAAAGGTTACACGCAGAGACCTGGTGTCGACTACGATGAAACCTTTTCGCCAGTTACGATGTTAAAGTCTATAAGGATTTTATTGTCTATTTTTACTTACCATGATTACGAGATTTGGTAAATGGATGTCAAAACGACTTTTCTAAATGGGTTTATTGATGAAAAAATCTATATGGAACAACCAGAGGGTTTTGTATCTAGCGATACCTCAGGCATGATTTGTAAGCTTAAGAAGTCTATTTATGGACATAAGCAAGCTTCACGAAGTTGGAATCTTCGATTCAATGAGATTATTAGATTACTTGGTTTTCTTAATAATATGGAAGAATCATATGTGTACCAAAAGGCCAGTGGGAGTATGATAGTATTTTTGGTTCTCTATGTTGATGACATCATAATCATTGGGAATGATATAGGAATAATGCAAGGCGTCAAAGCTTACCTCTATAAGAATTTCTCCATGAAGGATCTGGGTGAAGCTTCTTATATCTTGGGTATAAAGCTCTATAGAGATAGAGAAATGAAGCATATTAGGTTATCCCAATCGACTTACATTGATAAGATCTTAGAACGGTACAATTTTACTAACTTTCAGACAGCAAATATACCGTTCAGACATGGTATTCATCTTACGAAGAAGATGTGTCCATAAACAGAAGATTAGAAGATTAGAATGTCTAATCAGCCTTATGCTTCATGTTTGGGTAGCATTATGTATGTTATGTTATGTACGAGACCTGACATTAGCTACGCGGTTAGTGTAATCAGTAGATATCAGTCCAATCCAGGAAATGACAATTGGATGGCCGTTAAACATATCCTGAATTATCTTACAAGCACTAAGGATAAGTTTATCATTTATGGAGGAAATGAATTGCAGGTTAATGGGTATACGGATTCTGATTACCAATTAGATCCCGATGATAGAAATTCTACATCAGGATTAGTATTTACCCTTAATGGAGTTTCAGTTTGTTGGAAAAGTTCCAAATAAGGGTCTACAGCTGATTCCACCACAGAGGCGGAATATATTGCTGCTTCTGAAGCTGCAAAAGAAGCTGTTTGGCTTAAGAAGTTTATCACAGAATTGAGATTTGTCCCGAGTATCGAGAATCCGATTTCGTTATACTATTGGTGCCATTGCACAAGTCAAAGAACCGAGGGCGCATCAGAAGTCGAAGCATGTCGAACGAAAGTATCACATTATTTGTGTTGGATAATTATGACTCATAGCATCACTATTTGTAAAAGACATTATGGTTTTTGTATAAATTAACTATGTGACAAAGGAAATTGCTATTTTATCATTTTTTTAAATTAGATTACTTGAATATATAAATGATAAAAGTCCTTATGATTAGTTCCGGATTGATAAGATATGAGACAGTATTAATCCATGAACGGTTTAATCATTAAATATCCCTAGTCGTAGTATTATGAAGACTGGACATCGATAATGCGGAATAGACTAGTATAACACTTGTGCGCGTTATGGAAGCTTAACGAAATATTTCTCATATATTTAAGTATAGGATACTTATGCAAATGTGATAGGAGGTTCTATTAGCCGTTGGATCAGGAACAACTTCGCTCTAGATAGACACCCATAGGAATCCCATTGGTAAAATGACTATGTGTCTATGGGAATCCGAATCAGTGTAGGTGTATGTGGTCTTAACCTAAGACTTGCATCGCTAATACTTGCGACAATCAGTACGCTTTGGTTTTGGTCGTCCGGGGCTTTAATAGATTTTGTGTATGCCTCTTCTGGGTTTACTGAGAATCGTAGTATATTGGGTATGATGTCAAGATGGAAGTATCACTTCAGTCATATGGAGATGATGATCATGCAGAGATAGATAACTAGTAATCCCAAATATTGCAGTTATCGGGATAGTATGACTAGGTCCTGATTATCCGATTAAAGAGACTAGTTGCTAGTGATCCGATATATGCTTCGTACGGGACAAACACAATTCCAGCCCTAGGCTTAGCATGTGACATCCGACACTGGATCGTAATACGCAATTCATAGTATACTATGCCTGATATAGATTATATATTCTTCGTTGAATATTTCTGGAGAATTGGATAGGCACGGTGCTTTGCTAGAACCAATCATGTCTTGTAAATCGGTGAGAACGTGGTACGCGGTATGCACGTGTTGGATAGTCCGACAATCGAATTTACTGTCAACATATCTAGGGATCTCTTGGGTCACTTTCTAAAGATTCACTGATGATATTTGACTCGAATAAAATTAATCTGCGATTAATTATGAGAGAGAGAAAAATTAATCTATGATTAATTGCGGCAAGAATTTATCTGGGATAAAATTCAAATAGTAGAGATAACACGATTAATTTGGAATTAATCGATTAAATAATATATTGGATATATTAATTGAAATTAGATTTCAAAGCGGAATTAAAATTAGATTTTAATTCGGGTGAACGAATTAATTTGGAATTAATTCATAAGCGACTTTCGTAATAATTTTGCTAGACTTTATTATTTAATTAATTGGATTTTATTGCATCACAAGGGAAAATTTGTTTAATCAGATTAAATAAACCTGAGCCCGAAGTGTGTTGGACAAGCCAACTTAAATTTTGAATTTAAGTGGCAGGGCCCACCAACTTACATCAAATGTCTACATGATTGATAGAAGTGGTTGGGAGCATTTAATATTTTTTCCCTCCAAACACATCTCCTTTTGCTTTTTTGGAAAAACATATACTTTTTTGCAACTTGAATTTAGTATTAGGTTTTTAGAAAACAAAAATATCAAAAAAAAAAACTCTCTCTTCTCTCTTCCTTCATTGTCGTGAGCTATGATCTTTTTTCTCCATTGATTTTGTTTCAAAATCAAGTAAGCTAGCACTTAAGGAGTCTTGTGAGGTGATAGGGAAACTCACCCTTGGGTTGGATTCATTCAACAAAGCATGGATCTTCATCAATATACAAAGAAAGTTTTGCACCTCATCCGTTCAATGTAAGTTTTTTCCGCAAACTCACTCATTCACACTTAGAATCATGCTTAGAAGACCTTGAGATGTCTTGGACAAACTAACAATTTGAGAGATTATGTCGTGAGGTGACATTGTCATGTGCAAAGTTCCCAGTGAAGATAATGTAGCAGACCCCGCTCACGAAGGCCATACCTCCGAAGTTATTTGATAAGCATATGGAGTCGATGGGTATTAGATACAATCGATAATGGCACTAGAGAACGTGGGAGATTTTGTTAGGGTTGGTGCTCTGAGCGCCAATTTCTTATGTATTTCCCTATAAATACTCTTGTATATATTTTATTAATGAATAAAATAAACAGTTTATGTATTATAAATTCTTTTATTATATAGTAAAGACGTAAATGACCATAGAGTGATTGATTATGATATATTTGCAAAAGCATCACAACTGACATTGAGCAATATCATAACAGTATTATTCTTTAACGGTTCCTAGTCAAGGTTTACAGTTATTTCGTCAGTAAGTAAACCAGCTGAAACCGGTACGTGTCGAATATTGGAATGTTGGATTCTAATGGTTTCTCAATGAACCATGGGTATTGGGAGACTCATATAGACACGTAAGTGTTTATATCAGATAAACACTAAACAACTCACTGAAGATTCTTAATAGATGATATACCAACGTCAATAAGAATCTTCTCGGGTTGAGTGAGCATAGTGATCCTCCGACTTGAGGTACCACTGTGGATGTATGAGGTATTCTCCTCACTTTGATGGGAGTCGCGTCACTAATCTTTATATCAGACATTCGTCTTTTCGTTGGGTGCGGACTAATCCTCATAATATCATGTGCGTATCAAGATATGATCCTTCAGTTCTGTGTACAGAGCATAGGTATCCATCATGGAATTAGCAATCTGTTGAATCCATGGGCCGATGGTACACTGTAGAAATCAGTTCTAAATGTTATTTTAAGATATTGCTAATAGAATTGTCAACGGGAATATATTTAAAGAGATTTGATGTTTATATCTATATCTCCGGGATAATCCGGACACTTGTAATGAAATGATTATACGTATGAAGTGACCTTGACCTATATGGTTCAGAGATTTTATCTGTATTCATCATAATTTACAGGTGGGTAGATTATGGACACAAAATTGGATTTCGTGACGGATATACCTGAACCTAGAGAGTCTCACTAATGAGATATACTCGTATGATACTAGGGTAACTTTTATAAATAATACTTATTATTTATAATTCATTTAACGGTTAAACGAAAATACATACTTTTGAGATCGTTTGGCCATTTATTAAATGTCGAATTGTGATATTTGACATTTATTACTAATATATGTATTTTGATTATTTAATATAAATATAATATATATATTTTTGAGATATTTGTATTTAATTATTTAATTATTCAAATGTTGAATAATTGAATTAATTAAATATTTAATATCTTATTTTCTTATTAAAAAATGATAAATGACATTTCTTTATTGGATAAAGTGGTCAATTATGGTTGGTTAAATTGGCATGATTTAATTGGTTGGAATGTGATAAACATTAATTTGATTAATGTTTTTATACCACAAAAATAATTAAATCATTTTCCAATTAATTAAAACAAAATTGAAAAATGTGGCCAATATTTATTCCCTTCAAAATCGATAATTGTGGGAAATTATATAAGATTTGTTTTTAATTTTATTTCATTCATTCATGAACCCTAAAATCACATAGAGAAAAAGGGGAAAAGGAAAAGAAAGAAGAAAAGCTTGGTTATTTTCGAAATTTGGTAAGGATTTTCACACTTTCTTCTTCTTGAAAATTGTTTCTATGATCATAAGCTTCAACATGTGTAGCTTAGTTTCTTCTCTACTTTCTTATGGTTGTGTTTTGATGATTGGGAGTTTGATTAAAAGATGGAAGCATAAATGTCAACTTAGATTGCTTTAAATTGTTCATTAAGCATTCTTTTTACCATTTCGATGGCTAGTTGCCATTCTAGAGTCTTTTAGCCACTCATGATTGACCTGGAATTGTCATTGAGCTATTTCATGATGGTGAGGCTTGATTGGTGTTGTAAGAATTGAATTAAAGTCATGATTTTGATTAATTTGGTGTTAATTTTATTAATTTGTGAAATTATAAAATTAGGATTTTTAACCTTCACCAAATTTAGGCTTTTCATATATGTGATGTGATTTGATGTATATTAAATTTGAAAATTTTTGGATTTGATCTTGACATGTTTTGAACAAAAATGACCAAATTACAAATTCTTGAAAATTGAGGGACCATTCGACAATAATGAAAAAATTATTTTCTTGAGTTACAAAATTATATTTTCATGTATACGACATGAATAAATTATTTGGAATTGATTTGGAATCAATTAGAATTGTATTTGACAATTTTGGGCTAAAATGATTAAAATACAAAGTTTTGGGGAAAAATGGTAAATTCTGAAAAATCTGATTTTTGGGTAAAAATTTTTATTTTTTAAGTATTGAGTAATTGAAATAAATTAGTTTATTTTAATTATCCAAGAAAAATAATTAAAATTATAAAATTTTGATTTTCCGCGTTCTGCTGCGTTTACCGGAATTACCGCCCAAAACTCCAACAGATCCATAGCAAATGATCTAAAGGAAACACATTCGAAATAGAAGCATATCAAGTCACCAAAGGTTGGTAACATTTGGTTTACAAAAAGGGAGAGGGCATAAAATTTTCAAGGTCAATTCCGGAGCTTAAGGCATTTCCGCTGTGTATAGGGAAAATATTTCCTACAATTGGCATCAAGAGCAAGGTTGAAAAGTTTTCTTAACCCTTCTCTTTTTCAATTAAAAGTTTCTATTTTATGGTTTATATGAGATATAAATTATTAGTATGCATGTTATGATGAGTAGGCACAATTTAATGTTCATATGATGAATGGTTGTTTTAATGTTCATGTGATGAATTTTTTATGTCCATGTGATAAATGTATTGCATTGATGTTAAGTTTTTCTGGCTCTTATTTTTGGTATTGGAAATGTAAGACTATAAGGTCATATTCTTTCATGTGTTGTAAGTTTATTTCCTTTGTAAAAATTCAAGTTGTAATCTTCTATGTAACTTGGAGAGCTGATGCTGCCAAGGACTCAACTCGAGTCGATTCCGTAAATGACTCACACCACTTCATTGAGCTAGATTTGAAGACCAAGAGATTGTTGGACAATTATGACCCATAGCGTCACTATTTGTAAAAGACATTGTGGTTTTTATACAAATTAATTATATGACAATGGAAATTACATTTTATCATTTTGTAATTAGATTATTTGAATATATATAAATGATAAAAGTTCTTATGATTAGTTCCGGATTATAAGATATGAGACAGTATCAATCCATAAAGATTTAATCATTAAATATCCCTAGTCGTAGTATTATCGAGACTGGACATCGATAATGCAGAATAGTCTAGTATTGCACTTGTGCGTATTACGAAACCGTAACAGCATAGTTCTCATATATTTAAGTATTTGATACTTATGCAAGTGTGATAAGAGGTTGTGTTTACCGATTGTATGAAAACAGCTTCGCTCTGGATAGACCCATCGGAATCTCATTGGTAGTATGACTATGTGTCTATGGGAATCCGATTCAGGGTAGGTGTATTTGATCTTAACCTGAGACTTGCATAGCTAGTACTTGCGACAATCATACGCTTTGGTTTTGGTCATCTGGGACTTTAACAGGTTCTGTGTATGCCTCATCTGGGTTTATTGAGAATCGTATTGTATTGGGTGTGATGTCAAGATGGAAGTATCACTTCAGTCATATGGAGATGATGATAACGCATGGATACAGAAATGGTACTCTAATGTGTTACAACCATCGGGATAATATGACAAGGTCATGATTATCCGATTAAAGAGACTAGTTGCTAGTGATCCGATATATGCTTCGTACAGGGCAGACACTATTCCAGCCCCGGCATTGCATGTGACATCTGATACTAGATCGCAATACGCAATACTACGTATACTACGCCTGACATAGATTATATATTCCTTAAAGAATATTTCTGGAGAATTGGGTAAGCACGGTGCTTTGCTAGAAGCCAACCATATCTCGTAAATCGGTAAGAACATGATATGAGGTATGCACGTATTCAGAAAGTCCGACGACCGGATTTACTGCCAATATATCCAGGGATCTCATGGGTCGCTTCCCGAAGATTCACCGATGACGTATGACTCGAATATAATTAATCTGGGATTAATCAGATGAGAGAGAAAATTAATCTAGGATTAATTACGACGAGAATTTATCTGGGATAAAATTCAATTAAAAGAGAGAGAACGATTAATTTGGAATTAGTTGATTAAAATAATATATTCGATATATTATATAAAATTAGATTTCATAAGCGGAATTAAAATTGAATTTTAATTCGGGCGAATGAATTAATTTAGAATTAATTCACGAGCGACTTTAATAGTAATTTTGCTAGGAATAATTATTTAATTAAATTTGATTTAATTACGTCACAACAGAAAATTCGTTAATTCGGAATTAACGAACCCGAGCCCGGAAAGTGTTTGCGGGCCCACTCAGATTTTGAATTCGAGTGGGGCCCATAAGTCACATCACAAGTCACATCACTTGTCATTCACATCACTTTTTGGTGATGGAAGTTAGTGATGAGTAGATCCGATTGCTTGTAAGACACACTTTGTTTTAATAATGAAAAGCTTGAGTGACATTTACAAAATCTGGATTTGGTATATATCTTTAATTTTTATAAAATCAATTCACTTTTTACATTAAAGCAAAATTGAAATTTCTCTCTCTCTCTCAACCCTCCATTGTCGTGAGCTTGATAGAGCCAATGGGAAGATTTTGTTGTAAAATTTTTCAAGTACTAGCACACAAAGAATCATATAAAGGTGATAGGGAAACCATTCACATTGAGTTTGGAACCCTTCTCAAGCTTGGAGCTTCAACACCAACTTTGGAGGAGCTTGGAACAACTTCAAAGAGAGTAAAAAATTTATTCTCTACACATCCTACAACCGATCAAAGTGAGTATATTTCCACTATACTTCTTTTCGTATTCACATGATTTTATGCTTAAAATGATATTGGTTTGTTCATTAGAACACAACAATAGTATCATGAGCCTATTTAAGCATGGAATTGAATTTAGGGTTTATAATATTGATTTGGGTATTTTTGATTTGAGCATGATTTAATCAAATTGTTTATTTGAGTATGCTTATATATTGATAACTTAGAGTTATGTATGATCAATTTTATGAAAAATTAATTGGATTATTTTTTCCCAAATTAATAGGCTTGGCCGAATGGACATGAACCCTAATGTCATGGTAATTTTGATTTTTGGACCATTGGATGAGTTTAAAATGATTGGATAAATTGATTTATGATTTAATTGGATTGAAATCAGAATTAATGAAGAAAAATCCTTCATAGTCGTGACATGTAGAGCATATAAATGAGTTGATTTTGTTTCAATAATGTTAGACATGTGTTGAATATAATAAAGCATGATTAATTGATTAAATTAGTATTTTGGAAATGTTAATTTAAATAATTAATTATGGCTATACACTTTAATTAATTAAATTATGAAATTTGGAATATTAAAATTTAATTAATTAGGCTTAATTTGGAATTGGGCTAAAATTGTTGTATTTGGGCCTAATGGGCTTGATTGGGCCAAGTTCGTTTATGACAATTGGATTGGATCCAAATTGGGCCTAAACCATTCCATTAAGTCCAAATATAGCAAATGGCCTTTTAAAATTTAATTGGGCCTAATGGTCCGAAATTAATTTTATGAAAAATAGGGTGATTCCTTTCTTGGGCCTTGGCATTTGGGTTTGACCCATATTGGCCAAAGTCCATGCCTTAAGAAATTAATTGAAAGCCCATTGGACTTTAATTAAATTGACATTGGACGTTAATTGGGCTTTGAGACCCATTAAGATTAAATTTAGAATCTAAGTCGTAAAGGGGCATTAAAAGTGTAATTATTTAATTTGGAATTAAATATAGAATTAGTATTGAATACAAATTAAATTGGATTTAAAATTATAGTTCGATATAATTCAAGAATAAACACTTGGAGTACTTATGCTTAAACGAGTTGCACTCGTGCAAATCAAATCGTTGTTTGAACATTAGATGATCACTTAATTTAAAGATTAATTAATTGGATTAGATTGATTGAATAACATGCTTTGTGTGAATACATGGATGTGTTGTATGAATAATGTATATCGGATGGATATTAGATGGGTGAGGGCAATTTTGGAAATTGTTGTAATAAATTTAGAATTTATTAAATTGGACCTACGTGTCCAGCCTTTATCTCTCGATTCTTTATAATTCTCTTCTCACTAATTTCCCTCAGTGTTAAAGAGGTTTCTTTAATTGTATTATGTAATTGGGTAGAAGTTAAAATAGTGCTAACCGGGGAGAGGAAAGGGAGTGATTTGTTCTAGGAACAATTTGTGAGATATCCATACGTATATCATTATTAATTTATTTACCGCACCTTATTATGCTTTTAGAATGCATGCTTAAGGGTGTATAATGAGACCTAATCAAAGATAATAAATTGGTTGCCAATTTACGCGAAAAAACCCTCAACAAATATTAAGCGTTTTCCTTCCATTGAGTGATTCATTCTCAAGATCCAAGATTGGCACTGGTTTGTTGGCCAGAGTCAAGAATTTTTTCCATCGCGGATGTATTTGAATCATGAAGGCTTTGTTCCATATCGTATGTCTTGGCTAAGTTGTGATTTGTTGGCCAAAGTCAAGATCACTTCTTATTCATCGACATCGATTACGAAGCTTTCCAAAGTCAATGGGTCCCGCTTAACTGGAATCATTAAGCTTGTTGAGCCAAAGCCAAAGCTTAGTTGATTCAGAGGAAAAAGGTTAGGAAAATATATTGGATATATTGGCATATATGTTGTATATATGTTTCGGACTTGGAAGTCCACCTACCGGATCTAGGAATTGGATGAGATCCAATTGATCTGAGAGATCTATCTAGTTAAATATCATACAGCTTTTTGGCCAAAGTCAAGGTTGTGTGTTATTTAACGGGATCATAGCACACTAGGAAACTAGGTTTCCCGAGTACTCAACAGAGAGTTAGAGGCTCGCCGAAAAATAGTGGGAGGCCAGTATTGAATTTGCAATTTCGTTCAAATACTTGGCATTACACGCTTTCAAATTATTTTGTCAATTATATTTATTAGTTGGACTAATATTTTATTATTTTTCTTGTAACAGTTAGACTGTACCCATACATCGTTAATTGAATAGTTTTACTATTGCAATTAAGATGGCCGGAAAGTTGAATGTTAGAGATATCGTCATGGGCGAAAATGTCTTCAATGGTTAGTGGGGCCCATAAGTCACATCACTTTTTGCTGATGAAAGTTAGTGATGAGTAGACGGTTGTTTGTAAGACACATTTTGTTTTAATAATGAAAACCTTGAGTGACATTTACCAAATATGGATTTTCTATATGTCTTTGATTTTTGGAAAATCAATTCACTTTTAACATTAAAACAAAATTGAAAATTTCTCTCTCACTCTCAACACTCCATTGTCGTGAGCTTCATAGAGCCAAGAGGAAGATTTTGTTGCAAAATTTTCCAAGTGCTAGCATACAAAGAATCATATAAAGGTGATAGGGAAATCATTCCCATTGAGTTTGGAATCATTCTCAAGCTTGGAGCTTCAACACCAACTTTGGAGGAGCTTGGAACAACTTCAAATAGAGCAAAAATTTTGTTATCTACACATCCTACAACCGATCAAAGTGAGTATATTTCCGTTATACTTCTTTTCATATTCACATGATTTTATGCTTGAAATGATCTTGGTTTGTTCATTAGAACACAACAGAGATGCCTTGGATTGTATTTGTATTAATTAGATTAGTATAGAAAAATAAGAGTTCGGTCAATGTAATTTTAATGTTTTAGTTTTTTCTTCCAGACTTGGAAAATAATGGACATCGCGACGCTCATTAGCTTGAGACGCAACGCCAAGATATATTTGCTTATTGCTTGGATTTAACATTGTATCACGACGATAAATAGTTTGAGTCGTGATGCCAAGCAGAGTTTATATTCTGCCTCGGATTTACACTACAGTGCATCGTGACGACCAATTGGTTATTTGAATATTTTTTAAAATATTTCAATAACATATCATATAGCCTAGGATGCCTACTCTTGAATTTTAACATGCCATAACATGTTTATATGCATGATATTCTATTCATAAAATGTGATTTTATATAATTTAAGAGTTAAATTGGAATATGATATGCATGAAAATAAATTAATAAGATTAATTAGTTTAATGGTTTAAAAAATTTGGAAATTCAAAGTTTAAAACTTATGGACCTTATAAGTGGATTATGTTTTCTTTGGGTATATCGGATGGAAACCCGAACATAAATTCCATAGCCGATTTTGAATGGATGTAATGTGGTCTGTACTCGGGATACAATTCCATGTACCATTGAAATTTATAACGTGCTTAAATCAATTAAATAGTTTAATTAAATTGATCCATTTGTTGAATTCTAAATTTTAACTTGTTAGTGAACTAATATTTTATGTGTTAAAATACATTAAGTCACTAAAGCAAACTTAATTAAATTAGTTTAATTAAGTAAAAATGTTAGTTAGACTAATCGAAATTAGTGAATAAAATTTTAAGAGTTAAAATTGGTTAGATCACTAATAATCCACTAGTATTAATTAAGTTATGTTTTAACCGCTCATAATTTAAATAGATGTTAGACAATTATGACCCATAGCGTCACTGTTTGTAAAAGACATTGTGTTTTTGTACAAAATTGACTATGTAGTAATGAAATTGCCTTTTATCATTTCGTAATTTATTTACTTAGATATATAAATGGTAAAAGTCCATATGATTAGTTCCGGATTGAGATGATATGAGACAGTATCAATCCATAAATGTTTAATCATTAAATATCCCTAGTCGTAGTATTATCGAGACTGGACATCGATAATGCGGAATAGACTAGTATTTCACTTGTGCGCGTTGTGCGGGCATAACGACATAGCTCTCATATATTTAAGTATAAGATACTTATGCAAGTGCGATAGGAGGTTGTGTTTTTACCGATGGTACGGAAAACAGCTTTGCTCTGGATAGACCCCGCGGAATCCCATTGGTAGTATGTATATGTGTCTATAAGAGTCCGCATCAGGGTAGGTGTATTTGGTCTTAACTTGAGACTTACATCGTTAGTACTTGCGACAATCGGTAAACTTTGGTTTTGGTCGTCCAAGGCTTTAACAGGTTCTGTGTACGCCTCTATTGGGTTTATCGAAAATCGTAGTGTATTGGATGTGATGTCAAGACGGAAGTATCACTTCAGACATATGGAGATGATGATCACGCAGGGATTCATAACTAGTTCTCTATTGTGTTGCAACCATCGGGATAATGTGACAAGGTCATGATTATCCAATTCAAAGAGACTAGTTGTTTGATATCCGATATGTGCTTCGTACGGGGCAGACACTATTCCAGCCCCAGGCCTAGCACGTGACATCTGATACTGGATCAGAATACGAGATACTAGGTATTCTACGCCTGACATAGATTATATATTCCAGTAAGAATATTTCTGGAGAATTGGGTAGGCACGGTGTTTTGCTAGAAGCCAACCATGTCTTGTAAATCGGTAAGCACGTGGTACGAGGTAATCACTTTATCGGATAGTCCGATAACCGAATTTACTGCCAATATATCCAGAGATCTCTTGGGTCGCTTCCCAAAGTTCACCGATGACAGTTGACTTAAATTATAATTAATCTGGGATTAATTTAGAGAGAGAAAAATAATCTGGGATTAATTGGGGCTTCATTTAATCTGGGATTAAATGTGTTCAGTAGAGAGAGAACGCGATTAATTTGAAATTAATAGGTAAAATAAATTTAATAGTTAAATTTGTTTTTTCTATTTAATTTATTCGAATGGGCTAAAATTAATATATCGGATATATTAATATGAATTGGATTTCATTACGAAATTAAAGTCAGATTTTAATACGAACGAACGAGTTAATTTAGAATTAATTCGTAAATGACGTTCGTAAATATTTGTTGAGGCATCGATATGTAATTAAATTAGATTTAATTATTTAACGACGGAAGTTCGTTTAATCGGATTAAACGGAACCGAGCCGCGGCAAATGTTCGTAGAGATATTTGAATTTTGAATTCAAATATGTGGAGCCCATGTGTGGTAGGTGTACCTACCACCCAACTACCTTGTTTTACTTTTTGAAAAACCATTTACCCACACCTACCAAGTTTAGGATAAAAGTGAAATGGTTTTACCAAAAGGTGAATAACAAAAGGGCTCTCTACACTTTTGTAACTCATTCTTTTTCATTAGATGAAAATTAGAAAAACCCTAGAGAACTCCCTAAGGTGGCCGAAACTTGCTTCTCATTTCTCTCTTGGATTTGTTTTCAAATCAACAAAAAGCTAGCACTTTGGAAGTTAACAAAGGTGATAGGGAAACTACTCAAAAGCTTGGAATCATCAAAAGGTTGGATCTTGGAGATCTTCCTCTCAAATTCTTAAAGCTCTATCCATTCATTGTAAGTTTATTCCGCATCTTATAATGATCATATTATATGTTTTTCATGCTTATTAGATCCTATAAATGTTCTAGGAACACTAACAATGGTATCAGAGCCTAATTTAAGCATGAAAATTTCTAGGGTTCTTGAACCTAAAATTTGGGGCTTTTATATTTTGAGCATGATTTTTTTCAAATTGATGCTTTGAGTATGTTTACAACATGATATAACCTAGAGTTATGCATGATTAGATTTGAAATAAATCAAAAGAAATAAAAATTAAAAAATGCTTACCATGGCCGAATGTGTACTATCCATGCACTGCAGTTTTTTATTTTTTGTAACATGAAATAATATGTTTAGATGCATGTTTAAATGTTGATAGTTGGTTTAATTTGATTAGAATCAATGTCAATAATGTTCATGTTAAAATAAAAGTGCATGTTGAGCATGAAATGCTGTTCTTAGGCTTCAATATGTCTCAAGCATGCAATGATGTGTTTTGCCTTGATTTTATGTTAAGCATGAATTATTGGATCAAGCATGATTAATTAAGTTAATTGATATTTAGGAAATATTGAGTTTAATTAATTAATTATGGCTAATACACTTTAATTAAAATAATTGTGATATTTGGAATATTATAATTATGATAAAATGCCTTTAAAATGAATTGGGCTAAAAGTGTGTATTTGGGGTAATGGGCTTGGTTTGACCAAGTTTGGTTTTGGACTTTTGGATTGGATCCAATTGGGCTCAAAACCAATTCCATGAAGTCCAAATACATCACTTGGCCCTTTAAAGGATTTAATTGGGCTTAATGGGCCTAAATTGATTTGATGGCAATATGGTGATTCCTATTGGGCCTTGGCATTTTGGGTTTGATCCATTATGGCCAAAGCCCATGCCTTAAGAATCAATTAAAAGCCCATTGGACTTTAATTAAAATGACATTGGATGTTATTGGGCCTTTGAGACCCATCAAGATTGGATTTGGAATCCAAGTCTTTAAGGCAAATATATAAGTGTAAATATTTAATTTGGAATTAAATTAGAATTAGTATTGAATACAAATAAATTGGATTTAAGTTGTAGTTCGATATAATTCAAGAATACGTACTCAAAAGTATTTATTCTTAAACGAGTTGGACTCGCGCAAATCAAATCATTGTTTGAACATTGGATGGTCATTAATCAAAGATTAATTAATTGGATTAGATTGATTGAATAACATGTTTTGATTGAATACATAAATGTGTTGTATGAATAATGTATATCGGGTGGATATTAGAAAGGGCAAGGGCAATTTTGAAAATTGTAATAAATTTAGAATTTATTAAATTGGGCCTGCGTGTCCAGCCTTTAATCTCTTTACTCATTGTAATTCTCTTCTCACCTATTCCCCTCAATGTAAATGAGGTTTCTTTATTGTATTTTGTAATAGGGTAGGAGTTAGAATAGTTCTAGTCGGGGAGAGGAAATGGAGCGATTTGTTCTAGGAACAATCTGTTTAAATATCCATCCGCATATCGTTATTAATTTACTTTTGCGCTTTATGATGTTTTAGAAGCATGCTTAAGGGTGTATGATGAGACCTAATCAAAGATAATAAATTGGATGCCAATTTATGCGAAAAACCCTCAAAATATATTAAGCGTTTTTCCTTCCGTTGAGTGATTCTTACTCAAGATCCAAAGTTGGCATTGGTTTGTTGGCCAAAGTCAAGACCTTTGTCAATTGCGGATGTGTTCATGAATCATTGTTTTTCTATATCGGTGTCTTGTCCAAGTTGTGATTTGTTGGCCAAAGTCAAGATCACTTCTTGTCCATCGACATTGATTATGAAGCTTTCCATGTCAATGGGTCCCGCTTAACTGGAATCATTAAGCTTGTTGTGCCAAAGCCAAGGCTTAGTTGATTCAGAGGAAAAATATTAGGAAAATATATTGGCATATATTGGCATATATACTGTATATATGTTTCGGACTTGGATGTCCACCTACCGGATCTAGGAATTGGATGAGATCCAATTGATCTTCGAGATCTACCTAGTTAAGTTTCATACAGCTTGTTAGCCAAAGTCAAGGTTGTGTGTTATTTAAAGGGATCCTAGCCCACTAGGAAACTATGTTTCCCGAGTACTCGACAAGAGGTAGTTAGAGGCTCGCCGAAAAATAGTGGGAGGCTAGTATTGAATTTGCAATTTCATTCAGATACTTAGCTTTACGCGCTTTCAAATATTTCGTCAAAATTACTTTATTAGTTGGACTAATATATTATTATTTTTCTATGTAACAGTTAGACTGTACCCATTATCGTTGACTAGATAGTTGGACTATCGTAGTCAAGATGACAGGCAAAGGAAATGTCTGTGACATTATCATGGGAGAAAATGTCTTTAAGGGCACGAACTTTGCAGATTGGGAAATGAACCTTAGGATTGTCCTAGGTCAGAGAGGCTGTTGTATACTTTACAAAGACCTCTTGGGCCTAAGCCCGGACCGAATGAGACACTTGAGCTGGAGCTTTGGAAGACTCACATCAATGATTGTGACATAAATCAGTCCATTATGCTTGCTTCGATGACTCAGCACTTTCGTAGACAAAATAGGGACTTGGATCCTTATAATATGTTAGCGAGGTTGCAAGATCTGCATCTCTCTAACAAGATGATGCAGAGGTACGAGTTAGTGAAGAAGCTCTTTCGCTCACGCATGACAGAAGGCATGTCTGTTGAGTCCCACGTGGCACAAATGATTGCTGACATTGATGAGCTGGCCAACATGGGGATAGTCTTTGAGGCAGAGATTACTGTGGATATGATCCTGCAATCTCTCCCCGATTCCTGGAGACAGTTCATCATAAATTATAATTTGATGAATAACAGTGATACTCTTGGAGAGTTACTGTCAACTCTCAAGGAGGCTGAGAAGGAGCTTCATAAAGGCAAGAAGCGCGAGGCGCACTTTGTATCGACATCTCATGGAACTAGGGCTGGGCCCAAGGCAACTGGAGGTGTGCAAAAGAAGAAGCATATTAAAGGGGCAAAGCCAAAACGTCAAAGGCTTCTGGGAAGCCAAATGACAAATCTCAGGATGTTTGCCTATAGTGCGGCAAGCGGGGTCACTGGAAGCGTGACTGCCGCGAGTACAAGGCGCTTCAGAAGGAGATTAAAGCAGGCAAGGCACCGGCTTCAAGTATGTTTGTTATTGAAATAACATGGCTACTTCTAGTTTTAAAAATTGGATTTTTGATTCTGGTTGTGGTACTCACATATGTAATAATGTGCAGGATCTGCAGATTAGAAGGAGACTGACCTCAGGAGAGATTGATCTACGCGTTGGAAATGGGGCACCAGTCGCCATTTTGGCCGTTGGCACTTTTGTTTTAGAACTGCCTTCGGAGCATGTACTTAAACTTTCAGACTGTTATTATGTACCTAGTTTGACTATGAATATTATCTCTGTATCTTGTTTGACCCAATGCGGGTACACTTTTGTATTCCGAAACACTGGGTGTTTTGTTTTTAAAGATGATTTTGAGATATGTTCAGCTGATGCTAATAATGGTCTTTATATTTTGAATATAAATCAATCTCAAACATATAATGTAACAAACAAAAGGCTCAAACTTAGTAACAAAGATGAAACTTACATGTGGCACTATCGTATGGGACATATTAACAAGACTCGCATATCCACACTTTCGAAGAGTGGGTACTTGGACGGATTTGATCCAAATTCATATGATGTTTGCGAATCTTGCTTATTAGGCAAAATGCCTAAATCACCTTTTAGCGGTAAAGATGTACGCGCCACCGAACTATTAGCCCTCATTCATAGTGACGTTTGTGGGCCCATGTCTAGCCAGGCTAGAGGTGGATTCGAATACTTCGTAACCTTTACGAATGATGCATCGCGTTATGGTTATGTGTATCTTATGAGACAAAAAGTCGGAAACTTTTGAGAAATTCAAAGAGTTTCGACACGAAGTTGAAAAACAGACCGGCAAGAGTATAAAGACATTACAGTCGGACCGTGGTGGCGAATACTTGAGCAATGAGTTTCTAGATTACTTGAAAGAATATGGTATTCTTTCACAGTGGACACCTCCTGGAACACCGCAATTAAACGGTGTATCCGAACGGAGAAACCGAACTCTATTGGACATGGTAAGGTCTATGATGAGTCGCACTGAGCTACCTATTTCCTTCTGTGGATATGCATTAAACAGTGCAGTTCTTATTTTGAATAAGATTCCGTCAAAGTCTGTACAACAGACACCATATGAGATATGGACAGGAAAGAAACCGGGTTTCTCATTCCTAAAGATTTGGGGATGCTGGGCATACGTCAAACGTTTGGAAGGTACCAAACTTGAGCCCAAATCGGATAAATGCCTATTCATAGGATATCCTAGGGAAACCAAAGGATATTACTTCTACCACCCACGAGAGAACAAAGTATTTGTTGCTCTACATGCGGTTTTCCTTGAGAAGGAATTCCTAAATACAGTGGTTAGTGGGAGGAAAGTAGAACTCGATAAAAATTGAAGTGCTACTGTTCCTGGCATAGAATCCTCAATCGAACAAGAACAGTCCATCAGGGATGAGACTGTACCACAATCTTCTATTACACAAGGACCGCGTAGGTCGGAGAGAGTCAGGAACCAACCTGAGAGGTATGGGTTTCTGATCTCACCTCATGTAGATATTAATCTCATTGAGGATGATGAACCGGCTACATATGAGGAAGCGATACAAGATATCGATTCCGCTTTATGGCAAGAGGCCATGAAGTCCGAAATGGATTCCATGTACACCAACCAAGTTTGGACACTGGTTGATGCACCAGAAGGCGTAAAGCCTATTGGATGCAAATGAATCTTCAAGAAGAAGACCGACATGGAAGGCAACGTGCAAATGTACAAAGCTAGGCTTGTAGCGAAGGGGTATCGTCAATGACATGGTGTCGATTACGACGAAACTTTCTCATCCGTTGCCATGATTAAATCCATTCGGATAATGCTTGCTATTGCTGCATATTTCGATTACGAGATATGACAGATGGACGTTAAAACCGCTTTCCTTAACGGAAACCTTTTGGAGGATGTTTATATACAACAGCCTGACGGTTTTATTGTGCCTAGACTTGCAAACAAGGTTTGTAAGTTAAATCGGTCCATCTATGGACTAAAGCAAGCATCGCGGTCATGGACCCAACGTTTTGATGAGATCATAAAAGAATATGATTTCATTCAAAACGAGGATGATCCTTGTGTATATAAGAACGTTAGTGGGAGCGCACTGACATTCATTGTCCTTATGTTGACGATGTATTGCTTATGGGCAATGACATTCCCATGTTAACATCGGTGAAAGCTTGGCTTTCGTTAAAATTCTCCATGAAAGATCTGGGAGAAGCAGCCTTTATTCTAGGAATAAAAATCTACAGGGATAGATCTAGAAAGCTGTTTGGACTCTCCCAGAGCACGTACATTGACAAAGTATTGAAAAGATTCAACATGGATCAGTCCAAGAGGGGACTGTTACCAGTGTCACATGACATCTCTCTATCTAAGGACATGTGTCCTAAAACTCAATATGAGAGAAACAGCATGAGTCGGATATCGTTTGCCTCGGCAGTCGGATCGAACATGTATGCCATGATATGTACACAACCTGATGTCTCGTATGCTTTGAGCATGTGTAATCGCTATCAGGCCGATCCAGGTGATGGTCACTGGATGGCGGTTAAGAACATCATTAAGTATCTTAGACAAACTAAGGATGCTTTCTTAATTTATGGAGATGGAGAACTTGAGGTAACTGAGTATACAGATGCAAGTTTCCAAACCGAAAAAGACGACTCTAAGTCGCAATCCCGGTACATATTTTGTTTGAACAACGGAGCAGTAAGCTGGAAATCTTCCAAGCAAGAGACTGTTGCCGATTCAACAACAGAAGCGGAGTATATTGCTGCAGCTGAAGCAGCAAAAGAGGCAGTTTGGATCCGTAAATTCCTAATTGGATTAGGAGTATTTTCGTTAGTAGCTGAGCCCGTTCCATTATTTTGTGACAATAACGGGTATAGCGCAGGCTAAGGAACCACGGTCACATCAATGATCCAAGTATGTTCTTCAACTTTTCCATCTGATTCGTGAGATCATAAATCGTGGCGATGTGAAGATCGAGAAGGTCGCATCAGATGACAACATTACAGATCCGCTGACGAAAGCTATTTCACAGTAAAAGTTTGAGAAACATATACATAGTTCAGGTGTTAGATGCTTGAGTGACTGGCGATAGGCCAAGGGGAGATTGTTAGACAATTATGACCCATAGCGTCACTATTTATAAAAGACATTGTGTTTTTGTACAAAATTGATTATGTAGTAATGAAATTGCCTTTTATCATTTCGTAATTTATTTACTTAGATATATAAATAGTAAAAGTCCATATGATTAGTTCCGGATTGAGATGATATGAGACAATATCAATCCATAAAGGTTTAATCATTAAATATCTCTAGTCGTAGTATTATCGAGACTGGACATCGATAATGCGGAATAGACTAGTATTTCACTTGTGCGCGTTGTGCGGGCATAACGACATAGCTCTCATATATTTAAGTATATGATACTTATGCAAGTGCGATAGGAGGTTGTGTTTTTACCGATGGTACGGAAAACAGCTTTGCTCTGGATAGACCCCGCGGAATCCCATTGGTAGTATGTATATGTGTCTATGGGAGTCCGCGTCAGGGTAGGTGTATTTGGTCTTAACCTGAGACTTACATCGTTAGTACTTGCGACAATCGGTAAACTTTGGTTTTGGTCGTCCAGGGCTTTAACAGGTTCTGTGTACGCCTCTATTGGGTTTATCGAGAATCGTAGTGTATTGGATGTGATGTCAAGACGGAAGTATCACTTCAGACATATGGAGATCATGATCACGCAGGGATTCATAACTAGTTCTCTATTGTGTTGCAACCATCGGGATAATGTGACAAGGTCATGATTATCCGATTCAAAGAGACTAGTTGTTTGATATCCGATATGTGCTTCGTACGGGGCAGACACTATTCCAGCCCCAGGCCTAGCACGTGACATCTGATACTGGATTGGAATACGAGATACTAGGTATTCTACGCCTGACATAGATTTTATAATCCAGTAAGAATATTTCTAGAGAATTAGGTAGGCACGGTATTTTACTAGAACCCAACCATGTCTTGTAAATCGATAAGCACGTGGTACGAGGTACTCACTTTATCGGATAGTCCAATAACCGAATTTACTACCAACATATCCAGAGATCTCTTGGGTCGCTTCCTAAATATTCACCGATGACAGTTGACTTAAATTATAATTAATCTGGGATTAATTTAGAGAGAGAAAATTAATCTGGGATTAATTGGGGCTTCATTTAATCTGGATTAAATGTGTTCAGTAGAGAGAGAACGCGATTAATTTTAAATTAATCGGTAAAATAAATTTAATAGTTAAATTTGATTTTTCTATTTAATTTATTCGAATGGGCTAAAATTAATATATCGGATATTTAATATAATTTGATTTCATTACGAAATTAAAGTCAGACTTTAATACGAACGAACGAGTTAATTTAGAATTAATTCGTAATGACGTTCGTAATATATTTGCGAGGCATCGATATGTAATTAAATTAGATTTAATTATTTAACGACGGAAGTTCGTTTAATCGGATTAAACGGAATCGAGCCGCGGCAATGTCGTAGAGATATTTGAATTTTGAATTCAAATATATGGAGCCCATGTGTGGTAGGTGTACCTACCACCCAACTACCTTGTTTTGCTTTTTGAAAAATCATTTACCCACACCTACCAAGTTTAGGGTAAAAGTGAAATGGTTTTACCAAAATGTGAATAACAAAATGGCTCTCTACACTTTTGTAACTCATTCTTTTTCATTAGATGAAAATTAGAAAAACCCTAGAGAACTCCCTAAGGTGGCCGAAACTTACTTCTCATTTCTCTCTTGGATTTGTTTTCAAATCAACAAAAAGCTAGCACTTTGGAAGTTAACAAAGGTGATAGGGAAACTACTCAAAAGCTTGGAATCATCAAAAGGTTGGATCTTGAGATCTTCCTCTCAAATTCTTAAAGCTCTATCCATTCATTGTAAGTTTATTCCACATCTTATAATGATCATATTATATGTTTTTCATGCTTATTAGATCCTATGAATGTTCTAGGAACACTAACAATAGAAACCTTAAACTCTTATATAGTGAGTGGGAGAGAGATATATCACAATATATCCCGCTATCTCTATTGTTAGTCCGAAAATATAAGATTCAAAAGGCGCCTCGAGACAACTTTATTTTCGTAACATTTACTGATGGTGTCCATTTATGGTCAATATCAGATTTGGATTTCAAGAGGATAAGAATTCTAGATGTATTGGTAATATGACCTACCCTACGACGGTACTTCATTAGTTAAGTTCAAGGGTTTTGAAACAACGGGTTACACTCACAAATGAATGATTAAAAGGTTAATCAAAATTCCTTGATCAAATCAAACAGTAGTTGGTTAATATATGAATAAAAGTTATTTCAACATATATTAATTAATTGAGATTGTCTCGATCTATCATGCGAATAATTGACCTACCCTATGATTTTCATGGCATAGTAATTCTTTTAGGTTTCTAATTCATTATACATGGTTCATTTATCATTTAATTTTATGCCTAAATGATTGATGATTTTAATATACGTTGAATGGATATTAAATGCATGTATATTTATTTTATTTCAGCCGTGGTTTCTCCAGTTATTGCAATTCTCTCAAATGACAAATTAACCGAAGAAAATTATATTAAATGAAAAAATAACATGAAGGTCATCTTGATCTGTGAAGATCTTAAATTTATCCTGATGGAGGAATGTCCTCCCGAGCCAACCAGAAATTCTGGCCAAGCTATGCGTGATGCTTATTAGAAATAGGTCGCGGCCAATTATAAAGCCCACTGTTACTTTCTAGTAGGGATGTCTGAGGTTTTTGCTGTAAAACATGAGCCACTAGCTACATAATTTTGATGATGCAGTCATTATAGGGCATGTTCGGGCAACCTTCGGAGCGGTAGCGTTGGTCTCAATGATGACCGCTAGGATGAAGGAATAGACATCAGTCCGAAATCATATCTTAAGGATGATTACCTATCTCAACACAGCTGAAACCCATAGAGCTCATATTGACTAGCGTAGCCAGGTGACAATGATCATGGAAACTCTTCTGAAGAATTTCCTGCAGTTTTAAAGCAACTATGTTATAAACAAGTTGTCTTTTACTTTGAATCAACTGCTTAATGAGCTCACTCATTATGAGTTTATATTGGTGGATCCTCGTAAGCCCAATGGAGAGACAAATGGTGTCGAATCTTCTAAATCTGTAAAGAAAAAGAAGAAAAACACTAGGAAGGCAAAGGCATAGCCTATAAAAAGAAGAACAAGAAAAGCTCCAAGGATGCCAAGCCCAAATGAAATTGTTTCCATTGTAAAAAGGATAAACATTGGAAAAAGGAATTGTCTTAAATACCTTGTAGAACTGAAAGAGAAAAAGGCTACATGTAAATATAATTTAATTGTTATCGAATCTCTATTAGTGGAAAATGATATATCCGCATGGATTGTTGATTCTGAAGCTACTAACCATATTTGTTCTTTTTTGTAGCTACTTGATTCGTGGAAGGACCTTGCTGAAGGTGACTATACCATGAGGGTCGAGACAATGGATGTCGTTTCAGCAAAAGCAGTGGGAGTTTCCAATTTAAAATTTATTAATAACAGTTATTTATGTTTGAATAATGTATTATTTATTCCTTGTTTTTTCAGGAATTTGATTTATGTTTCTAAACTAATGGAAGATGGTTTTTCTATTTCTTTTAATAATAATTTTGTTATTATTAGTATAAATGGATTAACTATATGCACAGGACACTGCGAAAATAATTTATATGTGTTCAGGCCGTTAACACACAATTCATTGCTCAATACTAAAATGTTTAAGGTTGAAAAAACTAAAACAAAATGGAAAAATATTTCTCACGAGGACACATATATATGGTATCTTAGACTTGGAAATATTAACCTTGACCAGATAAATAGATTGATAAAGAACGAAGTTTTAAACCAGGTAAAGCTTGAAACTTTATCAGTGTGCGAAACCTGTCTAGAAGGCAAAATGACCAAGAGATAATTTAGCAGTGAAGGAAAAGAAAAAGAAGAAAAAAATTTCAAGTCCAATCTCAGGGCTAGCCCTGGGCATCGGATTAGATCAGATCAAATCTGTCTTCGAATCTGATCGGATCGTGTTTGTTTGGTTCGTCGGATGTCGGATCACATCCTTTTTTTAATTTGGGATTGAATTTATCAATTTAAGATGTTGTAAACAAAATTTTTGAAAGTTGATTATAAATTGTCAATGAAACCTATGCCACTACCAAATTCATTTTCAAATCAGATGTTCTATCGAATTTGGATCCGTTCTCAAATTAAATTTATCTGATCCGTTAAAGTTTTAAATCATATCGAATCGGATCAGACTTGGTAGGGACTCAAAACCCGATTTGATTTAATTATTCAATGCTTAACGAATGGAATTAGAGTCGGATTCAGTCCAATCCCAACTGAATTCGATAATGCTCAGGCTTTTAGGAGCATAGAGGACTGATTTGAGATTGTTTGGGGCTGGTTAGGTGGCATAAAATCTAATCCTAAATTAGTCTGCTGATTGTGCAAACAACAGGTTATTAAAGCTGTCAAGTTTTCCAACAAAACAGTGGTAGTTTCGAGTTTATTTTTGAGACTATTTCGGTGAAATAAAAACGTTCCAGACCTGTGGTAAAATTCCAGAATTGTTTTGGGACTGCTACTGTTTTCATTTCAACACGTAGAAATTGCTCAAAGCGAGTTAGAATCACTGCACTACAAATTCTGTCCACTGTCGTAAGTTTCCAACAAGTGCCGCAAATCTAAGGGTTGAATTTGATGTAGTCTAATTCATCAATGAAGGAAAAGAAAAAATAAAAAGCTGATCGGATCGAATCTTTTTATGAATCTGATCGGATCGTATTTGTTTGGTACATCGGATGTTGGATTGTATCGAATAAAATTTGATCCGTTGGTTTTTTCATTTGGAATTGAATTTATCAATTTAAGACTTGTAAACTGAATTTTAGAAATAAATTGATTCCACTACCAAATTCATTTTCAAATAAGATGCTCTATTGGATTTAGATTTATTATCAGATCAAATTTATCTGATTCGTTAAGGTTTCAAATCAAGTAGAATCGGATTAGACTTGATAGAGACTCAAAATCCAATCAGATATGATTATTCAATGCTTAATAAATCGAATTAGATTTGGATTCGTCCGATTCGAATAGAATTTGATAATATCTAGGCCAACCCGGGGCTTGAGTATGTTTCTGCTGCGTGACGAGATTTATCATGAAGAGTTCATGTGAAAATTAGCACAGTAATTATTCCTATGAAACACTTTATATTCTTGAAGATATTTGTGTTTGAAATTAAAAGTAGAAAAAAATCTTTTTTAAACACTCTATGTAGGCACGTGGGACAGTGTTTTATTTTTATTTTTTGTTTTTATGTGTAGTACGAAAAATTTTGTGACTTGTTTTCAGACAACAATAATTCTACCAGGTCGAATCAGCGGCAGTAGCTATGAGAATCATACACAAAGAATTCCTTGGAGAAAGAGCCCCATTGTTAGAACAGGCTCGCAGGGAATACTTTCAGATGCGGTATTGTTCGTTAAAGATTAAAGATGTTAACACTCATTTCCAGAGAATGTCATAACATTTCTATTGATTATATGAATATTACCATTCATCGAATTATTAATTATCATTAATATTCTCTTAATACATTAAGAAAGATGGGTTTAAGGAGACATCAATTTCAAGGGAAAATAAGTAATATTAGAATCATATTTTACAAAGTGCTCCTAATTAGGGATGGCAAAATCCGGATCCGGACCCGGGTCCGGCCGGACCCGGGTCCGGATCCGGAAGAGGTTTCACAACCCCGGGTCCGGTTCTGGACCCGGGTAAATATTCCCGGTCCGGACCCGGGTCTACCCGGTACGGATCCGGGTAGACCCGGTCCGGACCCGTTTACCCGCATTCTTTTTTTTTTTTGATTTTTGATTTTTTTAATTGTATTTTTTTATATTTATATTTGTATTTTGTCAATTTTATTAGTTTTATTTCAATTCTTTTAATTTTTTTTATTAAATTACATTATTTAGATATATATATATGCATAATATTTTATATATTTTTATTAAAATCTAATTTATTTTTTTCTTTTTTTCTTTTTTTCCCGGACCCGGGTAGACCCGGGTCCGGACCGAGTGATCCCGGGTCCGGACCCGGAATCACCCGGGTCTTCGTTTTAAAGACCCGGGTCCGGATTTTTTATTTCCGGACCCGGGTCTTCCCGGACCCGGGTCGTCCGGGTCCATGCGGACCCGGGCCGGGTCCGGATCTTGTTGCCATCCCTACTCCTAATTGAGTAATATAGATATAAAAATTTTGATGTAGGAGGATATTATTAATGAATATATTAAGTGTGAACTATGTATATATATATATATATATAATCTTATAAATTTAAAAAATTATTAATTTTTAAGTCGGAACCGGCCAAAAATATTATTTAATCGAAATTATTAAATTATCAAAGTTATATTATAGAGGCTTTGAATTTTGTTAATTTATATAGTGGACATTAGTCATTATATCTTAGCTGGTAGATGAGAATGTTATTCGCAAGTAAGCATTTATCTAGAGAGCTCTAAGCTTCAAGCATACAAGAACCTCGTGTTTATTTTTCTTTTGGAAGTAAAATTTCATTTCAATGTCCACGTCGTGGAGTTTCTGTTGCGTGGATAAAAAAATAATTGAAACTGAAAAATTGAAAAGTGATGATTTTTTTTCAAAAAAAATTATTTAATATTGTTTGCGCGATTTTTGTGAGCGAAGAAGAAAGAGAAACGTGTAAGGTTCAAACCTCATGAGACAAAGTTCCAGTAAAAGGTGTTTGATTAAGTGAATAAGCCTCCAATGGGCGCAAGCACACAAATTACAGTCCTAAAAGTTATAAAATCTAAAAAATAAAAAAAAATGATCGTTTGAGTCTTCATTAGATCCTCTATTTTCTCTTTGTACGAGTGAGTTTTTATAGTGGAGCTTATAAGCCGCTTGAGGAGTCCCAGTATCTCCCTACAGTTGCTGGTAGACCCAGCCAAGGATCTGGTTCGGAACCGGAACCGAACCGGACGATTCCGGTTCCGGTTCCGGAACCGAACCGAGGTTCCTCCCCTAGCCGAACCGGTTGGAACCTGTTCGGTTCCAACGGTTCCAACCGGAACCGTACGGTTCCGGTTGGAACCGGTTTGGTTCTATATATTAATATAGTTTTTTAATTTTTTAGATAAGAATTTTATTTGTAATTTAGTATAATTTAACGTAATTTGTAATTTACATAATTTTATTTGTAATTATGTAATTTTATTTGTAATTATTTTCAAAAAAAAATAATTAATGTAATTATTTGTAATTTGAGTTTTATTTTCAAAAAAAAAAACCGAATGGAACCGGAACCGGAACCGAACGGTTCGGTTCCGGTTCCGATTTTGGTTCCATTTTAGTGTGGAACCGGAACCGAACCGGAATTAACCGGTTCGGTTCCGGTTCCACACAAAGTGGAACCGGAACCGGACGGTTCGATTCCGGTTCGGAACCGAATCGAACCGCTGGCCCGGTCTAGTTGCTGGATCTTGTCTTCAACCGTCGAGCTGTGCGTTTGAACCGCTTGATCGTGGAGAGAAAAACTGCTTAACTGCTGTAGTCGTGGGATCAACCGCATTACGTGTCCTCGTCCCAATCGCTTCTTCGGTCGTCCTGGGCTCTTTGTCGCCCTCTTTGCCCTCATTGCCCTTCGTCCTTTACTCTTTTGATGATAGGGTGATAAATTTTCTTTTGTCAACAGTTGTCCCCCAAATTCACCTTGATTAAATTGAACGTGTAAATCGAGGCGAATTTTATGGCTTTTCTTTCTGGTTCGTTCTTTCCAAATGTCTACCGTTTCTGAACGGTCATCGCCCCATCAGGCTGAGTCGCCCATCCTGCCACCACATTCTCCTGCTCAGGCCGTATGGCCGTTAGTTCCTGTCCCTCAGCATCCACCATCCTCAGATTCTTCGCTTCAGCAAGAACTCGTGCAGTCGCAAGCTGAGGTGTTTGAGCACCGATAGATAGGCCACCTAGCTCTGCTTCTGGGGTGGTAAGTATTTTTTCTTCTTCCTCTAGTTCATGACTTCGGTTTATATCTTCTAATCTCTTCTTTGCATGCAGGCATCTGACCCGCTGCTGCAATCGGTCCAGAATATTTTGGATCGCCTTGGACGATTGGCTTCTGTTTCATTTCGGCCTTCTTCGCCATTTGGCCGGTACCAGTACGGACCTGAAGGTCCTTCGGGAGGTCATCGGCCAATACGCTTCTTTTACTACATTGGAGATTGGTCAGGCCGCTCTGCCAGAAAACGTTCTTAAGTTGGACAAAAGTTCCTCCAAATTAAGCCGGCTACTGGCCCTCCATGCCTTGCCCATATCACTAGATGATCGGCTCTTCCTCCAAGAATTGCAGGACGATATAGCAGCCCTTATCTCTCGGCATCGTAACATATATAGTCAAAGGGTTGGGCTCCGCCCTCTATACTGAAGAAAGAAACGCTCCGTGATTCTCTTGATGCCCTTTAACAAGCCCTGAAGGAGACCACAAATGAAATGGTGACCGAGGAATCGGTCCTCCTAGACCTAGAGTGACAATTACAGGAGATCCAGCGTCTTGCTGAGGAAAGTCGTATGAGAAAAGAGGCTAAGAGGAGGACCATTGCTTCCCAAATGACGGAGATGGACACGTCTTTGGCAGAGTATGAAGATATGGACCGTATAGATTTTGAGAAGAGCTTGGCCGATTTGGAGACGGCGAGTTTGGAGATACTTAAGGAATGGCGTTTGAGGAGGTAGACGTTTTTGGCCATTAAGGAGTCGCCCGGGGACTTTCGGCGGTCTTCGGGCCGAAGCTAATGATGTTTTCTATGACGTTACGTCGTCCATTCTTTGTACTTTTGAAGACGTTTTCATCTATAATTAATGAAAAATACATTAATGCATTTCGTTTCTATTGCAAAGACATTACATTTTCGTGCTCCCATAGTGAGGACATATATTTTTTCAAGTATTTGCCATTTATTGCTCTAACATGCACTCTTCCGTCTAAATCTTGTAAATGATAAGCCCTGTTTGGCCAATACTCTTTATCTCGAATGGGTCTTCCCAATTAGGCGACCATTTGCCATATGTTGGATCTTTAATACCAATTGGCAATATAGTTCTCCATACTAACTCGCCTTTTCTGAACGATTTAGCCACGACTCTGAGATTGTACTCCTTGGCTATTTTTCTCTTTTGTGCTTCTAAACGATTTAGCACATCGTATTTAACTTCGTCCAAATCCAGCGATCATTGCTTCGTTATAGTCTTCCTCAGCCAACTCCTTTTGCAACATCGCCCTAATGGATTCAATGTTCATTTCTACCGGTAGTACGGCCACTTGACCATATACTAACTGAAATGGCGTGACCGAAGTACTCGATCAAGGCGACGTCCTATAGGCCCATAGAGCCTGACTCAAACATTCGTCCCATCGTCTATCGTTGTCTGTTACCATCTTCCGAATCAACCCCTTGACGGTTTTATTGGACGACTCCGCCTGACCATTTGACTGAGGGTAATACGGAGTGGTGTTTACCAACCGGATCCCGTATTCAGCCAGGAAGCTTTTTACCATGATCTACTATTATTGTTTGCGGTATACCGAATCGGTGAACTATATGCTCTTTTATGAACTTGATGATATGTTCTTGGGAGATTTCCACTACTAGGATAACTTCCACCCATTTAGTAAAAAAGTCGTGGCAACATTAATAAAAATATGCCTCTTACTTGATACATGATAGATTTTCCCTATCAAATCTATCGCCCATCCCATGAATGGCTATGGTTTAATGACATGGATCATTCCAGTTGTTGGTGCCCTCTGAATGGGTCCATGCTTCTAACAAGCAATACATCCTTTGGCATATGAGATGCATGATTCTCCCATCTTCGGCTAATAATAGCCGCTCCGTATAATCAGCCATCTCATCTTTATTCCAGCCTGGTGGGCCCCACAAACATCTTTATGTATCTCGGCCATGATAATTTTGGATTCTGATGGCCCTACGTATTTTAACAACAGACCGTCTTGGCGTTTTTTATACAACACCTCTCCTGATACCATGTAATTCAAGGCTTTGAGTTCCAGCCTTCGATCTTTCCCACATTCGGGATGTTTTAGAAATTCTTTGGTCTCGCTCCTCCAATCATCCTCCTTCATAACTTCAACAGTCATGACATTTGTCCCCCTCTTTCGTCATATCAGGGCCAACTTCACCTCGTCGCTCCTATATATACCATCTATGTTTGTTTGCTTGTATCCGGAAGCTGCTTGGGCCAAACTGTTGGTCATTTCGTTCTTCGCCCTCGGAACGTGTTCTAACTCCACATGGTCAAATCGACCCACCAACTCTTTAGCCACATCCAACAGTGTCATGACTAACGGGCTTTGGCATTTAAAGGTTCTTGTTACCTGTTCGATTACTAATTGCGAATCTCCTTTAATAGACACGTGTGTTACTCTCATATTGATGAGTATTTCTAACCCAAATATCAAGGCTTCATACTTGGCTTGGTTTTTAGTGCAATATTCGTTCAACTTGATTAAGAAACGGAACGATTCTCCCAATGGGCTGACTAAAACTATCCACATCCCAGCTCATTTCGTTGTGCTGGACCCATCAAAATACATCGTCCATGGTTTTAGACTGTATTCATCCAAATCCATTTCTATCTCTCTAATGGTGCTCAAACATGGGTGGTCAGCTAAGAAGTCGGCCAAGGCTTGATTTTTTACGGCCTTTTGGGGCTCATGCCGTATATCAAATTCTGAAAGTGACAATGACCAGAAACCAACTCTTTGATGCAAGATAGGACGAGAGAACATGTACTTTATTATGTTAACTTTAGTGATCAAATACACTATATTCGGCCTAAGGTAGGCGCGTAATTTAGTACATGTAAAATACAAGGCCAAACATAATTTTTCCATTGGAGAATAATTACATTCATAATTCAGCAATTGTCTGCTAATGTAATAAATGGCTCTTTCTACGTCCATATCATCGTCTTGCGCGATCATCCCAGCTATGGACTGTTCTTCGGCCGATATGTACAACTTCATTGGCCTTCCTAGCACAGGGGGTACCATCACTGGCGGTTGTGACAAATATTTCTTCAGGCTATCGAAAGCCTTTTGGTGTTCTTCGAACCAGATGAATTCGTCCTTGTCCTTTAACCTCAATAAGGAGGAGAACACTTTTATTTTTCCTGGGAATCTAATTCATTGCTGATGTAAGTGATGCGTCTATCATATTCGTTCCTCAGATTTACCTCGTCCAGTGCATCTTGTCCTCTTGAGACGTTTGTTTTTTGTCGTCCGTTCAAAGTGTATTCTTCTTCTTCTATTGATTCATTCTCATAACTTCCTTCTATCAAGCAATCTACTCCGCATAGTTCTCTTATCTTGTCCTATGTCTGATGTGCCAACAATTTATCTCTTAAGGACGAAATCGCGGCCTGAGCCTCAGCCTCATTTTCTTGCTCTGCTACATAGGCCATTAGATTGGCCTTAGTGGCCGCAAGGGCGGCTTGTTCCTTATTCTGCCTACTCTTCATTTAAATCATTGTGCGTTAGTTCTCCAAAGACCACTGTGGTTGGTCTCGTTTGTGTGAACAAATCGTTTAGCAGCCCTGCGGGGTATGGCTCGTCATTTTGAGCTACAATGGTCTGACTTTCCCATTCATTCAGGACTCTGGTCGGCCCATAATTCTCTTCGTACATGAAGTACTCAGCCGAATTTGTCTATGTAGTGAAAGACTTATTGTCAGAATGTATTATTTCCACCTCGTCCCTCTGGTTCCAGAAAACTAGATACTGATGAAGAGATAAAGGAATACATCGGCTGCCGTGTATCCAATCTCGTCCTAGGAGCATGTTGTATGTTGTCAGCCCATCTATAACAAAGAATACTACTATTTTTGTAGTACTTCATACTTGCAAGTCCAGTGGAATAACCCCTTTGGCCGTTGTCGCCCCTCCATTAAAACTTGTTAGCACCACTTCCATAGGGATGAGGTCATCCTCTGATTTTGATAAAATTCTTAGCATCCTTACCGGAACTGCATTAATGGCTGCCCCATTATCGATCAACACCTTGGTGACAGGTATCCCATTAGCCTTCGTTTTTACATATAACGGCTGCAGGTGCTTTGTCATTTGTGGTGGTGGCTTTGGGAATATCACCTTCTCTGATAGGCCTATCTGTTCACTCTCGTCGCTGGCCCGAGGTACTTCTCCTCCCGTATCCCATCCATGAGGTGGTAATATGACTGGTGCATTATGCGAGACAATTTTGACGGCCAATCTTCGCTTTTCTGCCCTGGTGATTGTCCATCTTATTTTGGGTGTCCCATATAGGACGAGGTATGAAGATTGTCCCAAGTCATCTCCTAACGTTCCCACTGCAGGGTTTCCGGCCCTGTACAATTCTTTGAGAAGTTGATTATGTGATATCCTCATTCTTCGTGCTTCGGTCCTGATGTCTATTTCTTCTTCTATGTCGGTCATTTCTTCGTCTGAAACCTACTTATCTGTTATCACGAGCGCTGCAAATTCTATTTCATCACCCTCATAGACATTTTCGCTTGTTCCAACTTCCCCACTGTTATCCCCCTTGAAATTTCTGGACAACAGGTAATGGTTGGCCACAACCGGTGGCATACTACCGAACTGAATGATGATAAGGGGTTCATCGTCGTCTGCTTCGTCCGGTTTTGCCTGTCAACCTGGTGTGTTCCTCACCGCTCGTGATCGTCCATTCTTTGCTGTCTTTTTCCTTGCTACTTACCTCTGGCTTCTCTGTGGTACGAGGATTACGGCTTGTGGTGGCCCTTACCTCACCTTGTTGGCGCATCATATGGCCATAATTTCTCTGGTGTCTCCTCAACTGCGTCCTCGTCATTTCGTCCACATGAGGATAGTTCCTGCCTAGACGTTGTCCCAAATGCGGCCTTCGGTATGAATGCCATATGTTGGCCGATGAATTTTCGCCAAACATCTTCACATTTTGGACGAAGTTTGAATTCTCGTCGTAGAACCTTGGTGCGAAGGTCCGTGGCTTCCATGCTCTTGGCTATTTCCTTATGGGCCTTTCACAAGTGTCTTCCAACTCCTTCATCCATTCTATAATGTTCTTGCACCGAGTACAGAGATTTTACCGGTCCCTACATTCTTGGGGCGCTTTGATCCTTTCCAGAGCGCTTGGACGATGACCATCATATTCTTAATCTAAAACCAATCTGACCTTTGGCTGACTCATCTTTGTAAGGTCAGGGTTGATCATATTTAACTACACCGACTTTGGAAAAGGGTTGTCATCCACTGCCATCTTTTTTTCGAACGTTATTCATCCAGATTCTATGGCATCCTACAAAACATTCCGAAAAACAAGATAGTCATTAGTTGAATAGGACCACTCATTATGCCACTTATAATATTTTTTCCCGCTGATTTGCTCAGCGCTTGGCAATGTGTAGCGATCGGTCAAGCTAATCTGTTTGTTCTTATATAATTGATCGAATATGACATCGACTTTATATGATATAAAAAGAGAAGTTTCTACATTTTTTATCGTTTTTTCTTTGGCTTGGGGTTCGGCCCACGTCTTACAAACGTACGGCTTTTCTTTAACCAATTCGGCCAAGCACAAGTCGGCCGATTCGACTTCCATTTCGCCTACTTCATAATCGATGCTCCTGTAATATGTCCCTTTGCTAGAATTTTTCATTTGCTCTTCCTTCCTTAGTAATCGTTCATAACACACCAAGCTAGTGATGAGCTGGGGGAGGTCGCAAAATTCACGATCTTGAAATTTCTTTTTCAAGTCGAAATTGAAGCAACTTTGAGCAATTCTCACAATTTTTTTTTCTGGCAAAGGCACATAACATCGGCCTCGAGCCACTTTAAACCTTTGTAAGAATATTTCGGCCCACTCTCCTGGCAACTGTCTTAAGTTTGCCAAATCAGCCAAGGCCACTTCAGATTCGGCCTTATAGAACTGTGCGTGGAACAACTGTTCCATTTGCTGTCAGCTTTCCACCGAGTTGGGCAGTAGACTGACATACCAGGAGAAAGCCACTCCCGACAATGAGCCGTGAAATAACCTCAATTTGTGGAAATCAGTAACTTCTCCACATTGATGGATAAATTGTTGGACAATTATGACCCATAGCGTCACTATTTGTACAGATCATGGTGTTATTGTACAAATTAACTATATGACAAAGGAGATTGCACTCTTATCATTTGTGATTAGATCACCTAGGTGTATAAATGATGAGAGGTCCTCATGATTTGTTCCTGGATTGAGAATGATATGAGGCAGTATCAGCCCACGAAGGATAAATCATTAAATATCCATAGTCAGAGTATTATCAAGATTGGACATCGATAAATACGTAAAAGACTAGTATTACACTTGTGCATGTTGTGAGGGCATAACGACATAGTTCTCATATATTTGGGTATATGATACTCATGCAAGTGTAATAGGAGGTTGTGTTTCACCGATGGTACGGGAAACAGCTTCGCTCTGGATAGACCCCCTCAGAATTTCATTGGTAGTATGACTATGTGTCTATGGAAGTCCGAAATCAGGGTAGGTGTATTTGGTCTTAAGGTGAGACTTGCACCGCTAATACTTGCGACAATCAATATACTTTGGTTGCAGTCGTTCAGAGCTTTAACAGGTTCTGTGTATGCCTATGCTGGGTATATTGAGAATCGTAGTGTGTTGGGTGTGATGTCAAGACGGAAGTATCACTCCAGTCATAGTGGAGATGATGTCACGTAGGATATGGTACTGGTGCTCATAAGTACTGCAGTTATCGGGATATTATGACTATGTCATGTTTATCCGATTATATAGACTAGTTACCATACATCCGACAGGTGCTTCGTACGGGGCAGACACAGCTCCAGTCCCGGCCTAGCACGTGACAGTCCGATACTGGATCGAAATACACAATACTGTGTATACTACGCCTGATACAGATCCTTTATTCCTGTAAGGATATTTCCTGAGAATTGGGTAGGCATGGCACTTTGCTAGAAGCCAACCTTGTCTTGTAAATCGGTAAAACGTAGTACGAGGTACTTAATTGTTCGGATAGTCCGACGACCGAATTTACTTGCCAACATATCCGGGGATCTCATGGGTCGCTTCCTGAAGATTCACCAATGACGTATGACTCGCACTTTAATTAATCTGAGATTAATTATATGAAAGAGAAAATTAATCTAGGATTAATTGCGGAGATATTTTATCTAGGATAAAATATCAATTAAAGAGAGATAACGATTAATTTGGAATTAATCGATAAATTAATATATATTCGATATATTAAACGAAATTGGATTTCGACACGGAATTAAAATTAGATTTTAATTCGGGCGAACGAGTTAATTTAGAATTAATTAGTTAGCGATGTGAATAGTAATTATGCTTGGCATGATTATTTAATTAAATTAGATTTAATTACGACGCAATGGAAAATTCGTTAATTGGAATTAGCGAACCCGAGCCCGAGATTGTTTGCGAGCGAATTCGCATTTCGAATTCGAGTGCGGCACGCAAATCAAATCAAGCGTCAAATCATTAGTCGCATCAAACGTCAAATCACTAGTCGCATCAAGCGTCAAATCACTTGTCACTTTGAGTGATGTGACTTGACAACTTGATTGATTGAGTGACTTGACAACATGTCACTTGTGATTGATGTGACTTGATGTGAGTTGATGTTAGTGGTTGATGGCTTTGAATGTTTGACTTTTTAAAGCCAAAATTTTGGTATATGTTTTGGAAATGATTTACCAAAATTACTTAACACCTTTTATCTCTCTCTTTCATTTATCTCTCCTATCTTTTTCTTCTTCTCCCACACGCCCAATGGGCTGAAAAACTACCCAAAAATCATGAGCATTAAGGGGATGAAGGTGATGATTTTGTGGCAAACTCAAAGGTGCTAGCACATTACGAAGTCATGCGAAGGTGATAGGGAAGTTTACCCATGAGCCGGGAATCATTTGACGAAGCTTGGAGCTCAAAACTTGGAGTCAAAAAACTGAAATCATGGAGCAGTGGACTGCTCACTGCCGTGACTTAGAGGAGGGCAGAAAGTTGATTTTTTTCATCAAAGCGTCGCTCAACCGATCGATGTGAGTATTTCGTAACTTCGTCGTTGTTATTCACACTTGTTTCATGCTTATTATTGATCTTGGGACCTTAATGGAAACCAACATAAATCGCCATACGTTTTCCATGGTAGAAACTTCCCCAGACCTCGTAAATAGGGAAAAATCTGGTATTTTGTAGTTTCTAGGCCATGGATAAGCCACATCGATCCAATCAGGATACGACTTTCGATATCTTGGCCGAATTGGTCGTATGCATAGACCGAATTGGTTTTGAAGGATCTCGGTCATTTGTTCCTGTAACATATCATTGCCATTAAATGGCATTGCTATGAGTGGTGGTTGTGGTCCTCTCACAAGCCGGACATAATCGTGATTCTGTCCCTGAGAAGACTGGACCCTTTGGGGCAACACCACTTCGTGTTGTGCCATATTTGGCCCTTGGTGCATATTTGGCCCTAAGTGTAGATAATTGCTCCCAGGGTTTATTCCTCCCCTGAGAACCGTAGGGATATTCATCCCTTGCGGAAGAACATTACTAGGACCAGCCTCCTGACTGCTTGGTGTAGGGAGGGGCGTAGTCCACGACAGCACTGTCTCGCCGTTCACACATTTAGCCATTAGTTCATTCAATGAACTTAAGTGTTTGGCCATATTTTCATAATGCGAATTGCTAGTCGAGATGAATTTATCTATGATATGCACATTTTGGAGCCTAACCTGTTCGACGACATCCTGGGTGAATTCACCGAACAACGCACAGACCGCATTAGGCCTGAGCTCTTGCATAGGTTCGTATCGACTAGCGTCTGCCAGACCCTCGAAATGACCTACTACGGCCAGAACGTGGGGCTGGTTGGTTTGCTCCAGTCCTCATTCCTCCGTATTTGAGCCAGTTTAAGCGTTTCTTTTCGGAGGTGATGAGCGGAAAATATATCAATATTTACCTCCCCTTTCACTTAATATTTTGTTTAGTTTCTCGGGTTTGATGAACGTTTTGATATGTTTTAGTTTATTTTACAGATAAAATAATATCGGGACTCAATGAAATCATTTAGGACGAAATTTAGGTTAAATAAGGGCAATTATTGACTTGATATATTAATTTTGTTGATTGGAAACTTGAAAGGGCGTTTTTGACGAAGTGCAGTTTTGGAAATTCCAGTTTTGTGCATCTGTCGTATTTTGGGCATAACTTTTTACTCCGATATCGGATTGAGCTGATTCAAGTGCCAGATTAAAGAAGACTCAAAGATATACAACTTTGAAAAAGGAAATATTTTCGAATTATGATGATTTCAGGACCGAAATTGATGAACCATCCAGAAGTGTGTTTGTGTAATTATTAAAGTCATTATCAATCATTTTCAAAGCAAAATATAATTAATAAATAATTAATAAAAATTATCAAATCATCACCAAACAAGATAAGCAATTAGTGGAGCAATTATGGATTTGGTGGACATTAGTGGAGAAATTAATAATGGATTGGTGGAGAATTTGATGGATGATTTGATGGAGGTAAAATTTTGCCTATAAATACCAAGCCATTTCATTTGTAAAATTCATACTTTCTTCTAAGGAATTCCTTAGAATACTAAGAAGATTGTATCTTGTTTGTTTATTTACAGTTTTCAGTAATTAAGTTATGCTTTCGCACTTTCTTTTCTTTACTTTTCAGTTTTTACTTTCCGCAATTTACTTTTACGCACAGTACTTTTCTTTATTTAATTTTCAGTTTTTACTTTTCAGTAATGAGGAGGTAACTCCCATTTGCTGGGGTAAAAGGTAAAACTTTTATTACTAATATTTAGATTAATCTCCTTAATTATATAATATAAACTAGTTAAAACCCGACTTAACGAGGATACGCCGCCATATTGGTCGGTTGGTAATTATTTAAAATGGGTTTTAACCTGACTAAACTGGATCCCGCCTTATTGGTCGGTTGGTAATTAATTATTAATTTGACTTATCTGGATACCGCCTATATGGCTGGTTGGTAATTATCATGCAAAGTTAATATATTATATTAAGGGAGATATCTAAAATAGAAGTAATAAAAGTGGATCCTTTTACCTCAGCATTTTCTTTTATTGTAATTTTACTTTATTTACTTTTCAGCAATTTACTTTTCAGCAATTTACTTTTTAGTAATTTACTTTTCAGCATTTACTTTTCAGCATTTAATTTTCAGTATTTAATTTTCAGTATTTTACTTTATGTCTTTTATTTTATTTAAGTTTTTTTTACTACCCGTAAAATGTGTCGTAACTAAGCCAGTTATTTGGGGTTGTGATGAAATCCAATATACACCGGTTTATAAGGGGTCAAATTATAGTTTGGGTAATTTAAAGGTTTACTTTATTAGTCTTAAGCTTATGCGTCTTGTTAATTGGCCACTAATAAGATTGATGTGGTAAATCTAAAATAAACTTGACAAAGGAATTTTAGGTTTCAGCCTTAGACTTAATAGCCCACGATCTTCCTTGAGGATAGATAACCCTTTAATAGATTTCCTTACAGGATAAGAATATACCTGTCGGGCGGGGGTTAGCCATAATTGGAACTTAAACTTAATGAATCCAGATAATTTGGTTGACATAGACATATGGTTCAATTGGGTTAAAGTGGGTATTTGCGTCTGACCATCGACATAGGCTTTTGCATAATTTAGTGTTCCAGGTTAGTAAACCGATTTATTACACAAACATAAAATAACCACTTCACCTTTAAAATGATATTGGAAGAAATCACAACCCTAGATAGTTTTTACTATTGAATTTTCTTAAAACCTACTTTCGAACAATTTTATTTACTTGTTTTTAAAATTTAGAATCGTCACCATTTCAAATCAATTAAACAACCTGTTAGATACTAGTAATCATTTGACTTCATGAAATTAATAGATTAGATATAAGTCCTCGTGGGATCGATATTTTTATACTACTTGAACGATACGTGCGCTTGCGTTATACGTGTGTGTTTACGCCGGTCAAGTTTTTGGCGCCGTTGTCGGGGACTTATTTATCTTTCACTATTAATTTAGGGGTTATATACGTTACTTGTATCTAATTTCTTTTTACTTATTGTTTTTGTTTTCTTGTGTTTCAGGTTCTCAGAAACTACATGAGACGAACCAGAAGCTTTGAACTCCGATCGCTTGACCTAGAAATTGAAAGAACCATCAGACAGTTGAGAAGGGAAAGGCGAGAAGGCCAAGAAGCTTTAGTCAACATGGAACCTGAACCGTTTGGAGGTTGCCCCACCAATTCCCATTCGAGACAGAACCATTCCGGTGGTTGACAGACTCATTTCCTGTATTGTACTTCCTCCCTTACCAGCAAATGCGTGTGACATCAAAACATGCATTCAGATGATTCAGCAGTCAGTTCAGTTCTTGGGGAATGCAACTGAAGATCCTAATGCCCACATCAGTAACTTCCTGGAAGTTTGCGGTACTTTCAACTACAACAGAGCATAGAAGAAGCAATGAGACTGCGAGTTTTTCCCATACTCCTTGAAGGACAGAGCTAAAGCTTGGCTACATTCACTACCAGCAGGTTCCATCATACTTGGAACACTCTAGCCACCAAATTCCTTGCAAAATACTTTCCACCGGCCAGAACTGCAAAGTTGAGGAATTACGACATCACATCCTTTGTACACAAGATTCAGAATCCCTCTGCGAAGCTTGGAAAGGACAAAGATTTGCTCGGAAATGTCCTCACCATGAGATTCCAAATGGATTCAAGTCCAAACATTCTAAATGGACTTTCTGGAATATGAGAACCACAATTGATGCTGCTGCTGGAGGAGCACTTGAAGAAATTGAGGAAACCTCTTTTATTTTCTTATTTTAAACTATACAATAATTGGCCATATATAGCCTTCAGTCTTCTCTATAAAAGAAGATAAATCTACCCATAATTACATACAATCAATTACCATATCTCTAGCAATCTTAAAATATTTCCTATTTTTAACACTCCCCCTCAAGCTGGAGCATATAGATCATATGCACCAAGCTTGTTACAAATAAAATCAATACGAGGACCACGAAGAGACTTAGTAAGGATGTCCGCTAATTGTCCTTCAGAGTTGACGAAGCTAGTGACAATGCATCCAGATAAAATTTTCTCCCTGATAAAGTGACAATCGACTTCTATGTGCTTGGTCCTTTCATGAAACACAGGGTTAGATGCTATATGTAGTGCTGCCTGGTTGTCACAAATTAGCTTCATTTGTGTCCCACCTCCAAACTTTAATTCCTGTAACAACTGTTTTAACCATACTAACTCACATGTTGCCAAGGCCATAGCTCGATATTCTGCTTCTGCACTAGACCTGGCAACAACTGCTTGTTTCTTACTTTTCCAGGATACTAGGTTGCCTCCAATTAAACACAATATCCTGTAGTAGAACGCCTGTCGGACGGAGAGCCTGCATAATCTGCATCAGAATATCCAACTCTCAGTATTGCCTTTATCTTCATACAATAATCCTTGTCCTGGCGCTTTCTTGATATACTTAAGAATACGTATGACAGCATCCCAATGACTTTCACATGGAGTTTGCAGGAATTGGCTAAGCACACTGACTGCGAATGAGATATCTGGGCGAGTAATTGTAAGATAGTTCAACTTTCCAACTAACCGCCTATATCGTCCAGGATCTTTTAGCGGCTCTCCAACTAGTTTCCTGTACTCCTCAGGGTTTTCCAATGGCTCCCCCTCTTTTGGCAGAAGTTTAACATTTGGATCCATGGGCGTGTCAACAGGTTTACAATCTAACATGCCTGTTTCTTGAAGAATGTCTATAGCATATTTTCTCTGAGAGATGACTATACCAGTATGAGATTGAGCTACTTCTATGCCAATGAAGTACTTTAGTAGTCCCAAATCCTTAGTCTGAAAATGATTAAATAAATGTGTTTTCAGCTGTCGAATTCCCTCTTGGTCACTTCCAGTAATGACTATATCATCCACATATACAACCAAGTAAATGCATTGGCCATTGGAATGGCGATAGAAAACCGAGTGGTCTGCCTCGCTACGAGTCATACCAAATTTCTGAATGACAGTACTGAATCTCCCAAACCAAGCACGAGGAGACTGTTTGAGACCATACAGAGAGCGACGAAGCCGACAAACCATACCATACTCCCCTTGAGCAACAAAACCAGGTGGTTGCTCCATATAGACTTCTTCTTGGAGGTCTCCATGAAGGAAGGCATTCTTGATGTCCAGCTGATAGAGTGGCCAGTGACGCATAGCAGCCATGGAGAGAAACAAGCGGACGGAAGCAATTTTGGCTACAGGGGAAAAGTGTCACCATAGTCCAAACCAAATATCTGGGTATAACCTTTAGCAACAAGGCGAGCCTTGAGTCGATCAATCTGCCCATCAGGACCAACTTTCACACCGCATAAACCCATCGACAACCAACTGTAGATTTCCCAGGGGGTAACGGAACCAAATCCCAAGTGCCACTTGAGTGTAAAGCAGCCATTTCATCTATCATTGTTTGTTTCCATCCTGGATCAGACAAAGCCTCATGGACATTTCTAGGAAGAGGAACAGAAGACAAGGTGGAGACAAAAGCAAATATGGAGCAGATAAACGATGATAACTGAGAAATGTATAAATAGGATGTGGATTACGAGTGGAACGAATACCTTTACTGGTGGCAATTGGGCCAGGAAGGTCCAATGTACGGGCACGAGCTGGAGCAGGTTGTGAGTCAGTGGTTGCAGTGTCAATGCAAGCGGAAGATAGAGAATGAGGACGACGGTGATATACCTGAAGAGGACGTGATGGTGATATAGTCTCAAGTGTAGGAAGAAATAATGGAATAGGTAGTACCATAGAAGGGGCGGGAAGAGTCGGGGTATGAGGAGAGAAGTAAGGCGATGACTCGAAGAATGTGACGTCGGTAGAGATAAAGTAGCGGTTATTAGCTGGAGAATAACATCGGTACCCTTTTTGAAGTCGGGAATATCCTAAGAAGATGTATTTAGTAGATTTAGCAAAAAGTTTATCTTGTCCCGGGGTTAGATTATGGACAAAACACACACAACCAAATATGCGAAGAGGGACCGAATAGAGAGGTTGGTTGGGAAATAAGATAGAGTGGGGAATTTGGTCTTGTAAAACAGAAGAAGGCATACGATTAATGAGATAGCAAGCAGTAAGAACTGCATCCCCCCAGAAACGAAATGGTATATGGTTATGGATTAATAAGGTACGAGCCGTCTCAATGAGATGTCGGTTTTTACGTTCAGCTAGACCATTTTGTTGGGGTGTATAGACACAAGATGACTCATGTAGAATACCTTGAGATGAGATAAAGGTGGTAAAAGGAGCAGAAAAATACTCCCGAGCATTATCACTACGAAATACACGAATGGGAACATCAAATTGAGTTTTGATTTCAGCACAAAATTTTCGAAAAATAGGAAATAACTCAGAGCGATCTTTCATTAAAAATAGCCAAGTATTTCGAGAGTAATCATCAATAAATGTCACAAATACCGAAATCCCAAAACAGAATTGACACGACACGGACCCCAAACATCGGAATGAACTAACTCAAAAGGGACGCAGCCCGATTATTGACTCGATTGGGAAATCGTACACGAGTATGTTTCCCAAGTTGACACGACTCACATGGAAGTGAAGATAATGAAGAAAGTTGCGGAACGAGCTTCTGAAGCTTAGAGAGACTGGGGTGACCCAAACGGTTGTGGAGAACATCAGCAGAATCGGTGGAGGTGCAAGCGACCGCAGGCAATGACTGCGTGAGATGATAAAGGCCTTGTGACTCACGTCCTGTACCAATCGTCCGTCCCGTACCCTGGTCCTGTACAATAACAGAATGATTAAGAAAGGTGACAGAACAATTCAGATCATGAGTGAGTTACTAACAGAAATAAGATTGAAAGGACAACCCGGTACATAAAGCACAGATTTCAGAGGTAAGGAAGGAACATGAGAGGCTTGTCCAATTCCTTTAGCGATAGTTTTAGAACCATTAGCAAGAGTAACCATAGGAAGAGAATGAGAACTAGTTAAAGAATACAAAAGTTTTGGATTACCAGAAATGTGATCAGAGGCGCCAGAGTCCAACCCATGGGCCCAATGGGGAGGACTGAGTGATGCAGGCAACAGAATTACCAGTGTGAGCAACGGAAGCAGATGACGAGGACTGAGAGGCCTGATACTGGAGGAAAGCTGCATATTCGGCTTCAGACAGAGTAACATTTTGAGAGGGCTGGTCGAAGTAGTCCGAGGACGGGGAAAGATCAACTTGAGCAACCTTAGCCTTAGGAGGATGTGGTGGTTTTCCATGGAGCTGATAACAACGCTCCCGAGTATGGCCAACCTTGTGACAGTAGGTACACTTCGGACACTCGCCCCGATGACGAGGATTACCTCGACCGCCGCTGGAATGGCCGTGAGCGGCCAAAATGGAAGACTCGGTTGGATGAGAGTCACAATAGCTGAAGAAGAGACACTGAGAAGGCGAGAGAAGACATTCTCCATGAGGGAATTGTAGCACTAGCTAATATTTGGTCGCGGACTGGTTGAAGTTCGGACCGTATCCCAAGAAGAGTTAAGACCATAAAGAAGTGTTCCCGTTGGCGCTCCTGATCAGATAAATTCGAAGTAATTGGGAGGAGAGAATTGAACTCCCTCTAAGGGATTCCACTCTGCCAATGTATTCAAAATATCCATATCCCGCTGATGCAAACTGAACATGTTAGATACCACAGAATAGAAACGTTGAATATCATTAGTGTATAAAGAGCGAGCTTTGCCCCATAATTTGGAGCAGGTCTTATAAGGTCTAAAAATAACCAGAAGTTTTTGGATCAATAGCCTGCCAAAGTAAATTACATAACTGGGCATCTATTTTCTTCCAAAGTGGTCGTTCTTCAGGAAATATCTTCAGCATTGGAAGTCAAATGGTCTTCACATCCTTGTCCCAAAAACCAGAGTTCAACAGAGGCAGCCCAACACACATAATTTAGAGGGCCAATAATTTTTCAGATGTAAGAACACAATTACTAGAGATTACAGGAATGGGAGCACCAGACTTACCCAAAGCGGATGGGCGGGGAGGATGATTACTGCTCGGGTCGGCCATGGCAGGGAACAGTGGCGCCGGAGAGTGAACAGTGATGATGAACAGTGCGCATGAACAGTACCCGTGAACCGTGATAATGAACAGTGCGCGTGAACAGTACGCGTGTACAGTGACGGTGAACAGTACCGTGAACAGTGACGGGAACAGTGCTCGTGAAAAGTGATGCCGGAAAAAGTAAAAAGGAACCCTAGGATCAACCTACTGATACCATGAAGAAATTGAGGAAACCCTCTTTTTATTTTCTAATTTTAAACTATACAATAATTGGCCATATATAGCCTTCAGTCTTCTCTATAAAAGGAAGATAAATCTACCCATAATTACATACAATCAATTACCATATCTCTAGCAATCTTAAGATATTTTCCTATTTTTAACACACTAATGGCAAAAGGAGAAGATCGGCTTAAGATTTTAATTGAAGAATATCCAACAATAATTCCTTTGTGGCACAGAAAGGGGCCTTCCAAAGAATCACAGAAAATTATGAATTTGGAGCCACACAGCACTGAATGTCAGCTGGATATGATTTGCAAAAATCTGGAAACTCTTAACATGAAGGTTAATGGTGGATCCACCAGTTCCATCATATAAAGAGCACAAGAACCAGTTCAGCAGGAAGAGACAGTGAATTTTGTCAACAATTTCAAAAGACAGGGGAACAATCCATATTCCACACCTACAACCCAGGGTTTAGGAATCGCCTAATTATCATGGAGCAAATTCAGGCCAACCAAACTATCCACCACCTGAATTCCAGCAACAGAACAAAAGCCAGGAGCAAGCAAATGAACCAGGAATAACAGAAGTGTTGACCACTTGAAAAGATATAAGCAAAACACGACTCTCAAGCAAAAGCAAGATATGATGCTATGTTTCAATCCCATCAGCATTAATTCAAAGTCAATCTGCTTCTATTAAGCACTGGAGAATCAAATGGGACAACTGGCAAATGCTCAGAGTTACAGACCGCCAGGGACCCTTCCTAGCAAACACTGAGCCAAATCCAGAAACATGTGGAAGGAACAATGTCATGCCATCATGTTAAAAAACGTACTGAAATCAACAAGATGTTGGAGCCAAACAACTACTGAGGAAGTTCCAAAAGAAACAAAGCAACAGATGGAGGAAAAAGAAGCAAAGGAAAAAGAACAGATCACTCCATCTCCCCTTTTCCTCAACGTCTTCAGAAGAAGAAATTGGACAAGCAGTTTTCTCGGTTCCTGGAAATCTTCAAAAGCTGCATATCACTTCCATTTGCAGAAGCGTTGAACAAATGCCCACCTATGCCAAATTCATGAAAGATATTCTTTCACGAAAACGAGATTGGGAGATTACGAGACAGTAGCATTATCAGAAGAATGCAGCGCTATCATTCAGAGGAAACTTCCCCCAAAGTTGAAAGATCCTGGCAGTTTCACTATTCCTTGAGTCATAGGAGAACTAACTTTGGTAAGGCCTCTGTGTGATTTAGGTGCGAGTGTTAACTTGATGTCTTTTTCTATTTTCAGGAAATTACAGATTGGAGAAACAATGCCAACTTCAGTCTTACTACAACTTTTGATAGAACGCTTGTATTTCCGAGAGGTGTAGTTGAAGATGTGCTGGTCAAGGTTGACAAATTCATTTTCCCAGAAGATTTTATTGTCCTTGATATGGAGGAGACGCAGACGTGCCAATCATCCTCGGGAGACCGTTCTTGGCTACAGGTCGAACCATTATTGATGTACAAAAGGAGAACTAACCATGAGGGTACAAACCAAGAAGTACATTCAATTTTTGTTTTCAGGCCATGAATTCCCAGATGATGAAAAGAATGAGGAATGTTTCAGACTTGATGTGATACATAGTACCGTTCAGAACTCTGATGAAAGACAAAGTTCTACTGACAAGCTTAAACATGTCAATTGCATGTGGAGCCTAAAGATAAATCATCTTTTGTACTGAAGGAACCAATTCTTGCACTACAAGCAACAGAAGAGAAAAAGTTCCACCAGCTCAACGAATTGGAGGAATTTTCACAATCAGCCTTTTGAGGATGCCAAATTGTACAAAGAAAATGGCAAGAAGAGACATGATGAGAAGTTAGTGTGCATACAACTGGAACCAGGGCAAAAGGTACTGTTAAGCAAATGGGTGTTTGTTACAAATGTGCACGTTGAATTGCAATACTCATTGTCGTTCTTTAGGAATGATGTCTAATAATCGCGAAGACAAAATTAAATTCATTAGGGATGGCTTGAGTAAGGAGTCTTTAGATGATATATCTTCGACTCTTGAGACGAATCCCAGTGGATATGTTCACATAGCCTTTCGCAGATTACATACACAATTTCAAAAAGAAAGACAACTGTTAAGTCTCGGGAATCTGACTCAAAAAGACCCTGTTTGTCAATTTATAAGAAAATTGGATGGGAAGCTTGTCCCTGACGCATAGACGTCAATCAAGCTGTTACTTTTCTTGTAAATATTATATCTCTTTGTCTTTTCTTAATAATTATAATTTGTTTTGTTGTATTTTTTCTCGACAGGATCCAGACCTTTTTGACTATCACGATAATATTTCGCTACTAATCGTCCTCTGGAAGATACTTGTGCTATTATTACTCACCCTTTTCAGGTACTATAAATTCAGCCCGTCATTGCACTTTTGAAGGCATCCAGAGTTGAGAAAGAAATACATAAAAAAGGGAAGCCACTTCAAGAAGACGAGTTGAAAACATCTGTGTGTTTTGCGGTAGTAGTATTGGAACTAACCCACAATACATAGAAGCAGCACAGGAATTGGGTCGAGTCTTAGCTGCAAGGAATATGCACTTAATATATGGCAGAGGAAATCTTGGACTTATGGGGATCGTTTCAAAAGCTGTACAGGTTGGAGGCAGTCATGTTTTGGGAATCATCCCAAACCCTTGGCAGAGGCAAATCTTATTGGATCATCAAACGGAGAGGAACTGATTGTGCCAGGTATGTTTGAACGACTGGTAGAAATGATTAACCGTGCTGATGCTTTTATCGCTTTGCCAGGTGGCTTGGGTACATTGGAGGAAATTTTTATAGTGTTATCTTGGGCAAACTTAAACATACACCGATTGGGCTGTTTAATGTTGAAGGATTTTATGATTTTCTTTGTGTGTTTCTTGATGATGCTCGGAGAAATGGGTTCGTGTCAAAACCTATGAAAGAACTCCTCTTTACTGCCAGAACTGCCCCGGATCTAATTGACCAAATATTAGCCTTTGAACCACAAATTGACCCTATCCTTTCAAAGATAAACTGGTCCGAGAATGATCGTAGGCGTCGAATTAATCTGGATCTTAACCTTTAATTTCCTGAATTTCAGCTAACCAGGTACTATCTTCTAAACTCTTCTTCTACTGTTTAAGACATTGGGGACAATGTCTCATTTAGGTTTGGGGGAGGAAATTAGTTGATTAGTATCTAGAAATTAGTTGATTAGTATCTTGTTTTTTATTTGTGTGATGTTTTTATTTTTAGTCAAAATTTTTCGAAAAATACAAAAAAAAATTGAAAATTGAAAAAAATTACAAAAATATTTTGCGTTTTTGTGCTTGTATTTTGACTAAGTAGGTGAAATTGGTGTATGAGATAGCCGAGTAAGGAGTTTCCCACTCCTGATACGTATTTCAAGCCTATTTCGAAATAAGTTAATTTTTGTTTATTTTCTTTTAAATTATTTAATTTGTAATTTCTCCTTAAAACTGACTAAAATGGATCTTCATATGCTCAGTTGGCAGATATTATCATATGCATAGTAACATACGGACATGAGCTGTAATTGAAAGTTTGTAATATTCAGTGCTCTAGTTTAATTGGATGAAGCATCTATAAATGACAATGAGTAAAAAAAAAAAGGAAAAAAAAAAATATGAAAAAAACATCTGAGATCCGAGTTATTAAGTCCTTAGGGTGTTTTAACACCTAGTGCCCTAAAACCAACTGGTTTGGGAGTCACTGGCCGAAAGCTCGCTACATGGATCGAAGATGCTGCAAAAATATATATATCTGAAGTCTGAGTAATTAAGTCCGTAGGGGTGTCTTAACACCTGGTGCCCTTGGCCAACTGGTTTGGGAGTCACCGACCCAACACTCGCTACATAGACTGAAATATTGTATATAAATAAAAAAAATAGAAAAATCAAAGAAAAAATCAGAAAAATGAGAAAAATTATTCCATTGCTATAAAAAATGTTGAAATCTGATAGAACTTTAGGACACAAATATTACTCTCTTATCAACTGCACTTATGACTGTTGTGGGCAAAAATGAGTTGATTAATATTTTGTTGGCTGTGAATATGGAGAATGGTAAATAATATTCGGAGAATTTACTTATTCAGTAATTTAGAATAAAACAAAACAACTAGTAACTTGGAGTAGAAGTTTCACCTGATTAGTCACTAACATCTTTATTCTCTTTTTCGCTTGTCTTTTTGCTTTTGTGTGCATTTTTTAACTAACTTTTTCTTTTATAAAATGTTTGTAGGTATCATTGCTGTAAACCCTCACGAGACTACAACTCGTCCACTAGGGACACCTAGGGGTTTAAAGGCTTGTTGCATATTCTAAATGCAACAGTGATCCCTACGAAAGTGGCTTAGTTTAATTTTAATTTATTTTATTTTTATTTTGCTCGAGGACTAGCAAAATGTTAGGTTTGGGGGTGTGATGAGCGGAAAATATATCAATATTTACCGCTCATTCACTTAATATTTTGTTTAGTTTCTCGGGTTTGATGAACGTTTTGATATGTTTTAGTTTATTTTGCAGATAAAATAATATCGGGACTCAATGAAATCATTTAGGATGAAATTTGGGTCAAATAAGGGCAATTATTGGACTTATATAATAATTTTGGAGATTGGAAAACTTGAAAGGGCGTTTTTGACGAAGTGCAGTTTTGGAAATTCCAGTTTTGCGCATCTATCGTATTTTGGGCATAACTTTTTACTCCGATATCGGATTGAGCTGATTCAAGTGCCAGATTAAAAGACTCAAAGATCTAAAACTTTGAAAGAGGAAATATTTTTCGAATTCTGATGATTTCATGACCGAAATTGATGAACCATCCAGAAGTGTGTGGTGTGTAATTATTAAAGTCATTATCAATCATTTTCAAAGCAAAATATAATTAATAAATAATTAATAAAAATTATCAAATCATCACCAAACAAGATAAGCATTAGTGGAGCAATTATGGATTTGGTGGACAATTAGTGGAGAAATTAATAATGGATTTGGTGGAGATTTGATGGATGATTTGATGTGGATGGAGGCAAAATTTTGCCTATAAATACCAAGCCATTTCATTTGTAAAATTCATATTTTCTTCTAAGGATTTCCTTAAGAATACTAAGAAGATTGTATCTTGTTTGTTTTATTTACAGTTTTCAGTAATTAATTTCCGCTTTCGCACTTTCTTTTCTTTACTTTTCAGTTTTACTTTCGCAATTTACTTTACGCACAATACTTTTCTTTATTAATTTTTCAGTTTTTACTTTTCAGTAATGAGGAGGTAACTCCCCTTTGCTGGGGTAAAATGTAAAACTTTTATTACTAATATTTAGATTAATCTCTCTTAATTATAATATATAAACTAGTTAAAACCTGACTTACGAGGATACCGCCATATTGGTCGGTTGGTAATTATTTAAATTGGTTTTAACCTGACTAAACTGGATACCGCCTGATTGGTCGGTTGGTAATTATTATTAATTTGACTTAATGGATACCGCCTATATGGCTGGTGGTAATTATCATGCAAAGTTAATATATTATATTAAGGAGATATCTAAAATAGAAGTAATAAAAGTGATCCTTTTACCTCAACATTTTCTTTTATTGTAATTTTACTTTATTTACTTTTCAGCAATTACTTTTTAGCAATTTTTACTTTCAGCATTTATTTTTCAGCATTTAATTTGCAGTATTTAATTTTCAGTATTTTACTTTATGTCTTTTATTTTTATTTAAGTTTTTTTTACTACCCGTAAATATGTGTCGTAACTAAGCCAGTTATCTGGGGTTGTGATGAAATCCAATATCACCGGTTTTATAAGGGTTAAATTATAGTTTGGGTAATTTAAAGTTTTACTTATTAGTCTTAAGCTTAATACGTCTTGTTAATTGGCCACTAATAAGATTGATGTGGTAAATCTAAAATAAACTTGACAAAGGAATTTTGGTTTCAGCCTTAGACTTAATAGCCCACGATCTTCCTTGAGGATAGATAACCCTTTAATAGATTTCCTTACAGGATAAGAATATACCTGTCGGGCGGGGGTAGCCATAATTGGAACTTAAACTTAATGAATCCAGATACTTTGTTGACATAGACATATGGTTCAATTGGGTTAAAGTGGGTATTTGCGTCTGACCATCGACAGAGGCTTTTGCAAATTTAGTGTTCCAGTTAGTAAACCGATTTATTACACAAACATAAAATAACCACTTCATCTTAAAATGATATTGGAAGAAATCACAACCCTAAATAGTTTTTAAATATTGAATTTTCTTAAAACCTACTTTCGAACAATTTTATTTACTTGTTTTTAAAATTTAGAATCGTCACCATTTCAAATCAATTAAACAACCTGTTAGATACTAGTAGTTATTTGACTTCATGAATTAAAATAGATTAGATATTAAGTCCTCGTGGGATCGATATTTTTATACTACTTGAATGATACGTGCGCTTGCGTTATACGTGTGTGTTTACGCCGGTCAGGAGGCATCTCCACTTTTACACCAATCTCCCAATGTGGTCGCCAAAAGCTGTTTGCGCGATTTTTGTGCACGAAAAAGAAAGAGAAATGTGTAAGGTTCAAACCTCCTGAGACAAAGTCCCAGCAAGGGATGTTTGATTAAGTGAATAAGCTTCCAAGGAGCGCAAGCACACAAATTACAGTCCTAAAAGTTATAAAAACTAAAAGATAAAAAAAATGCTCGTTTGAGTCTTCATTTGATCCTCCCTTTTCTCTTTGTACGGGTGAGTTTTTATAGTGGAGCTATAAGCCGCTTGAGCAGTCCCAGTATCTCCCTGCAGTTGCTGGATCGTGTCTTCAACCGTTGAGCTGTGCGTCTGAACCACTTGATCTTGGAGAGAAAAACTGCTTAACTGCTGTAGTCGTGGGATCAATCGCATTACGTGTCCTCGTCCCAATCGCTTCTTCGGTCGTCCTGGGTTCTTTGTCGCCCTCGTCGCCATTCGTCCTTTACTCTTTTGATGCTATGGCGATTTTGCTCTAGGGTGACAAATTTTCTTTTGTCTAACAAATATTTTAATTAAAAAACCGAAATGATTCGAATTATAATATTTCTTAATTAAAAAATTGAACCGAACCTAACCAAATTATAATGTAGTTAATTTTTTTTTTTTTGAAATCTAACGTTATTATTTAATATTTATATTTATTACGTTATTTATTTATTTAATGTTAGTGATGGTTACTTTCATGAAATATTTATAATTTTTTACTTTGATTATTATTATTATTATTTTTCTACATTTTGAATAATTTAAATGATGATTATATCTTATGAAAATTTTTATTGGTATAGTTGTGATGATTAGAAAAGTTATAGTATCAAAAAAATTTAAGTAAATGTTAGATTTTGTGAATGTTATTAATTTTTTTATTGTTATTATAAAAAAAATTGAAAAAAACTAATTGTACCAAAACGAACCGATAATTAAAAATAATTATTTTTTAATAAAAAATATTACGTTTATTTTTTTTAAAAAAATGAATAATTATAATTATAATTTTTTATAATTTATAATAAAATAAGTTTATTATAAGATGCTAATATTTATATTTGAATTTTTTTCAATCCATAGGTATGCAGAGATTTTAATTATATTAAAACAGAAATGTTAATAGTACCATGTGAAATTTTGATTCAACAGCTGAAATTTGAAGAGTGAAAAAAAATTTATCAACAAAACTTTTTTTAATCTTGAAATACTGCTAACCAGATTTGACAAGAGGGCTCCGATACCCCATGCTGGTGCCTCTGTTGTGCTCCGTGCCATCCGGCACGTGTCAACGATATAATTTTCTTCATATTACTTTTATCCTTTTTGTCCATATGTCTGGTCTCAAAACCACTGAAACATCCGAAAAAAACAAGAGAGAATAAAAGAAAACTAGCCACCTGTTTCGTTTCTTAAAGGTCACAGACAGATAAAGCCGCGTTCAAAAACAATGGTTTCTTATTTCCCATAATAATTATTATTGCTTGTAATTCTGGGATTTAGAGTTTGAACAAGTTCTCGTCGATCAGTTCAAGTTCGCGTTCGACAAAAGCTATTTCCATGGAGTCCGCTGGGAACTTACAACAGAAGATAGTTACTGGTCCTGCTGGTTATGTTCTTCAAGATGTTCCTCATTTGTCTGATTATATCCCTGATCTTCCTGTATGTTGCCTTTTCACTTTATGTTCTGTTCTGTTCTGTTCTTTTAGCCTAATAATCTATGCACTATTTTCTCTTAAAGTGTTTTGCAATGGCAATCAGAATATTGATTCAGCCGGTGAAATTTGATTTCCATCAAAATTAACAAACCATTTTTCATTAATTTATAAAAATAAAATAAAAAAATTATTTAACCAAATTTGGATTGACTAGCCTATGAGCGCCATGAGTGTTTGAACTTTTGTAAATTCCTTGTGATTTTTATATTATTATTTTTTCATTTTAGATTCTCGAATTGCTTCGTGTAGGCGAATAGTGTCATTAAATAACAAAACAACATGATACGACTAAATCAAATCAGGAAATACCCATAAACTATCAAAAAACCCTAAAACCTAAAACATGAAACTGTAAACAAAAAAACCTGGAAAAAATAATGTCGAATCCAAGTCGAGATCTCTCCCTGTCCTTAAGAACTTATTGGCCCCGTCACAGGTGCTATACGGATTCGCAATTGACCAACGTTCTCCCAGGATAACTTGGTTCCTTCTTGTCCAATAAGCACTCCTTAACAAGTGTTTGAACTAGGAAAATTGTGGAACTCTCTCTCAAAAACAAAACAAAACAAAACAAAATGACTCCCAATTCGGATTTGTTTCTCTATCTTTTTTTGTATTTGGATATAATGCCTCTTATATAAGGCATGGAAGAGTGCCAATAGGGCACTCTTTGGGGTGGGGTGCAACCCTCCAAAGGGTACCCCTCACAAGCACCCAATGTATCCAAAAGACAAATATACCCTTAAAGAACATTTAAAAGAATTTCCAACAGTCCCCCACAATTCTTCAAATATTCATGGAGATACTTGAGAGAGTTACCATGAACTAAAGCTGCATCGAAATAGGTAGCTTTCGCCTTGAACCATTCCTAGTGAGTGACAATCGGATTTACTTGGCAAACTAGTGACCCATAGTCTTGAACTGTTCTGCCGTTGGTGTAAACCAAGATAACTGCCAACACACAACTTTAATTCGACCATTTTCTCGTTCTACGGTTGTGTTCATTTCGGCCCTGAACAACTGTCCCAGATTCATCAAGTACTTTAGGGTAACCAGCCTTTAAAAGTTCCCATGGAAGCGGCCTCACTTCTTACTTGACATAAGTGATCTACTATGAAGAGGTAATCCGTCTTTACCCCCATTAGGACTCATCTCTTAATATAGTGATCATTAAAAGCCTTAGCTTATCCTAGCCAATGACAGACAGCACTCAGCGTCATTATCGGAATGGGAAAGAGTACGAAACTCTTCAGTGCTTGTTTTGAATTGCACAAAGTTTATGTTGTCCCTTTTGAACCTAGATCTTGGGATCTCCAGTCAGCTAGGTTGGGTTTCCACAGTGACAATTCTTAGATTATAGGCTTCAAGCCCATTCCCCTCGATGACTTCTCAACTTGCTCTCGAGGTAAACCTTTAGTTAGTGGATCCGCTAGGTTTTCCTTCGACTTAACATAATCGATCGTTATTATGCCACTTGAGAGCAGTTGACGTATGGTATTATGTCTCCGACGTATGTGTCGAGACTTACCATTATACATTGTATTTTGGGCTCTCCCAATAGCCGATTGGCTATCACAATGTATGCTTATCGCTGGCACCGGTTTGGGCCAACTAGGAATATCCTCCAGGAAGTTTCTAAGCCATTCTGCTTCTTCCGCTGTTTTGTCTAACGCTATGAACTCTGATTCCATAGTAGACCGGGCAATACATGTTTGCCTCGAGGATTTCCATGACACGGCTGCATTACCAAGTGTGAAAACAAATCCACTCGTAGATTTGGAATCCACCGTATCAGATATCCAGTTAGCATCGCTGTATCCCTCTAGTACAGCAGGATATCTCTCGTAATGTAGCCCATATTTTGAAGTTTCTCTCAGATACCTCAAAACTCTTACTATGGCTTTCCAGTGGTTATGTCCTGGATTGCTCGTATATCTGCTAAGCTGGTTCACAGCTTGAGCGATATCAGGTCGTGTGCAATTCGTGAGATACATCAGACTTCCGATGATTCTCGAATACTCTAATTGCGATACGCTTGAACCAGTATTCTTTGATAGATGAAGAGTTGGGTCTACAGGGGTTCTAGCCACATTTAGATCCCCTTTGATATATTTATCAAGTATCTTCTCAATATAATGAGTCTGAGATAATATATATCCGTCTGATGTCCTAGAAATCTTAATTCCTAGGATCACATCAGCTATTCCCATATCTTTCATATCAAATCTGCTGGATAACACGTTTTTGGTAGACTGAATCATTTCATGATTACTACCAATTATCAGCATATCGTCTACATAGAGACACACAATGACATATCCTTTTTGAGTTGATTTGGTGTACACACACTTATCACACTCATTGGTTTTGAAACCACTTGACAACATTTCTTTGTCAAATTTCTCATGCCATTGTTTCGGTGCTTGTTTTAATCCGTACAAGGATTTTACAAGTTTGCACACCTTCTGTTCTTGTCCAGGAACACTAAACCCTTCTGGTTGTTCCATGTAAATCTCTTCATCCAATTCACCATTCAAGAATGCCGTCTTTACATCCATTTGATGTATTTCAAGACCAAATATAGCTGCTATGGCTATGAGCATTCTTATCGATGTGATACGAGTCACTGGTGAATAGGTGTCAAAGTAATCAAGGCCTTCTTTTGTCTATAACCTTTTATGACAAGTCTTGCCTTATACTTATCTATTGATCCATCCGTTTTCATCTTCCTTTTGAATATCCATTTGTAGCCCAGCGGCTTACAACCTGGTGGAAGATCAACCAACTCCCAAGTATGGTTCTGTAGGATTGAATCAATCTCACTGTTAATAGCCTCTTTCCAAAGAGGTGCCTCCGGAGAAGACATAGCTTCTTTATAGCTTTGAGGCTCATTTTCTAACAAGTATGTCAGAAAATCGGGACCAAACGACTTAGACGTTCTAGCTCTTTTGCTACGTCTAGGCTCGATTGTCTCAGCATTTACACGTTGATCTGATTCTTGGTCAACCTGATCACTGTCCTTGACAGTATCAACTGTTCTTTTGAGAGACTCTGTTCTTTGTCTTTCCTTACAAGGAAACGTCTCTTCAAAAAATGTCGCATTCTTTGACTCAATTATCATGTTCGGATTGATGTCAGGAATCTCAGACTTGTGTACCAAGAATCGATACGCACTACTGTGGAGCATATCCAATGAATATACAATCAACAGTTTTGGGTCCTATTCTAACCTTCTTAGGTTTAGGAACCATTACTTTGGCAAGACACCCCCACACTTTTAGGTATTTGTAGGAAGGTACGAAACCTTTCCACAACTCATATGGTGTCTTGTCCAGTCTTCTGTGAGGAAGCTTGTTTAGAACGTAGTTCGCGGAAAGCAAGGCTTCCCCCCACAAGTTCTGGGGTAAACCCGAACTTGTCAACATGGCGTTCATCATTTCCTTCAACGTTCGGTTTTTGCGCTCCGCAATTCCATTTTGTTGAGGAGAATAAGGAGCAGTGGTTTCGTGAATAATTCCGTGCACAGAACAATATTCACCGAATGGTGAAACATATTCACCACCTCTATCACTCCTGATTCTTTTGATTTTCTTGCCAAGTTGATTTTCAACTTCGTTCTTATAGTGTACGAAGCTCTCAATGCTTCAGCTTTGCTCCTCAGCAAGTACACATAAAGAATCTTGTGCTGTCATCGATAAAAGTGACAAAGTACTTTTTACCGCCTCTTGTTTGCACAATATTCATGTCACACACGTCAGTGTGTACAAGTTCTAAAGGTTCAGAACTGCGTTCTACAGAATGAAATGATGTTCTATGCATTTTTGCTTCAACGCATGCCTCACACTTATGTTGGCTATCAATTGCAAATTTAGGTATAAGGTCCATGTTAATTAATTTACGCATGGTATCATAATTAACATGTCCTAACCTCCCATGCCATACATTTTGTGACTCAATAATATAAGCAGAAGTACTAGCTTTATTAATAGCACGATTGACAGTCATTACATTTAGCTTGAAAAGGCCCTCAGTTAGGTATCATTTTCCTACATACACATCATTCTTAGTCATTACAAATTTATCAGAAACAAATACAAGTTTAAAACCAGCCTTACTAAGAAGAGATCCCGAGACCAAGTTCTTCCGAATATCTGGAACATGCAGTACATTCTTCAATGTTAGCTCCTTTCCGGATGTCATCTTCAGAACCACTGTGCCTTGTCCAACCACCTGAGAGGTAGACGAGTTTCCCATTGTCAGATGATCGCCGCCATCGACCTTCTGGTACATGGAAAACATCTTGCTATCTGCACAGATATGACGAGTAGCCCCAGTGTCTACCCACCATTCTCTCGGATTCCCAACTATGTTGGCTTCGGTTACCACTGCTGATAGTTCCATCTCTGAGATCTCATCAGTCAGCTGCTCACCTTCAGTGACATGGGCCTCATTTTTCTTTTTCTTGCCCTTGTCCTGAGACTTCTTGTTTCTGCAGTCCTTTGACATATGACCGCTCTTTCCACAGTTGTAGCATTTCCCCTTGAACTTCTTGTTCGAAGAATCAGCTCCACTGTTTTTTCTCTTCTTGCTACCCTTTACACCCTCAATGATGTTGGCCTTAGACTCCATAGTCTTGTAGCTGGCCTTCTCGGACATCCTGTTGTCCTCCTCGATTCTCAATCGAACACTAAGGTCTTCAAGGCTCATCTGCTTCTTTTTGTGTTTCAGATAGCTCCTGAAGTCCTTCCATGATGGAGGCAACTTTTCAATTATGGCGGCAACTTGAAACATCTCACAGAGTTTCATTCCCTCATCCAGTATTTCATGAATGATCAACTGCAGTTCACCCAACTGAGACATCACCGTCCTTGAATCTACCATCTTGTAGTCCAGAACCTACCCACGACAAATTTCTTTTGTCCGGCATCATCGGTTTTGTACTTCTTCTCGAGAGATTCCCAGAGAATCTTCGCAGAAGTCATGCCTTGGTACACATTGTACAAGGTATTGTCAAGACCACCCAAAAGGTAGTTCTTGCATAAGAAGTCTCCAGACATCCATGTCTGTTCTCGCTCTTCCTTGGCCATTTCCGATTCACCCTCCACAGGACCTGGAGGATCTTTGAGGAATTTAGCCAACTGGAGAGTTGTCAGGTAGAACAGCATTTTGCTCTGCCACTGTTTGAAATTTGCCCCACCAAATTTCTCCGGCTTTTCTCCATGAGAGACCGGTACTGTGATGTTTCCGCTAGCCATTTGTAACTGGAAAATCAACAGGGTTCAATTAGTCTACGAAAGACAAATTGCACAATGATCAACGAATGATCTTGTTCAAATAAACATAAGTCCTGAATTAACTAAAGTTCTTTAGAAAAATGAATAATAAAAAAAAAATATAAAGAATATTCCCAGAGGACGAGGGGGGTCCGGAGTAACCGCTTAAGTCCCTGACCACTTAGGCTTGTATCGCATTTTTGACAGAATATTCTTTAAACACTTTTCAATAAGATCTTTTAGCAATTCAAACCCAGAATTACACTTCTTCAATTTCACAAATTAATATACGATATGTGTAGATATATGTGTAAGTGTCAATCAAGATTGAATGAAATTTCTTGTGTATGATTACACTTTAAATTCTCACCCAAGAATGCAACACACAATCAATTTCAACTTTATCACTATGTGTATGCTTGTGATAATTGAACAACTAATAATAACTTAAATCTATACTACCAAGATTAATGTGTTACAGTATCAGTATATGATTACTAAGTTAATATTAATTTAAGTTTGCAGTTTATAATAATTACAGGACTATTTCGTTAGTGTCGCGTTCGTATCTACGTTCGAACGAGACTGTCCAGTGTGTGTGCGTTCGTGTTGCGTTTGATAACGCGTTCGAACGAATGATTCCAGAGAGTTCACGTTCGAGTAGCGTTTGATAACGCGTTCGAACGAATGATTCCAGAGAGTTCACGTTCGAATTGCGTTTAGGACGCGTTCGAACGTTATTAGGCAGAAGGCTTGCATTCGAGTAGCGTTTGAAGACGCGTTCGAACGTTCTTACAAATTTAGGTTTTGGCCCTTTGCGTTCGTCGGGCGTTCGAACGCCCTACGGGTTTCATGCACAGTTCGTATTTTTCCAGAGAATTTCTACCCTAGCATGCAATTACTATCTAACAACACTAGAATCCAATAAGTTCTTAAGATTGTAGGCCAAATAGTGTCATTAAAAACAAAACAACATGCTACGACAAATCAAACCAGAAAATACCAATAAACTATAAAACCCTAAAACCTAAACATGAAAACTTAAACAAAAAACCTGGAAAAAATAATTCGAATCCAAGTCGAGATCTCTCCCTGTCCTTAAGAACTTATTGGCCTCGTCACAGGTGCTATACGGATTCGCAATTGACCAACGTTCTCCCAGGATAACTTGGTTCCTTCTTGTCAAGGAGCACTCCTTAACAAGTGTTTGAACTAGGGAAATGGTGGAACTCTCTCTAAAAACAAAAACAAAACAAAAACAAAAGACTCCCAATTCGATTTGTTTCTCAAACTTTTTGTATTTGGATATAAAGTCTTTATATAAGGCATGGAAGGGTGCCAATAGGGCACCCTTGGGGTGGGGTGCAACCCTCAAAGGGTTGTACCCCACACAAGCACCCAATGCATCCAAAAGACAAATATACCCTAATGAATATTTAGAAGAATTTCCAACACTTCGTTGATATGTTTATTTGATTTCGGTCCTTTTTTTTAATTATTTTTTTTTTTTTTGAATTTACTTGGTGCTAATAACATATGTTAATTGTTTGCCATTTCAGTTTGTAATGCATTGTGACTCATAAAGTCATAATGATTATATCGTTGTTATTATTTGATGATTTTGCAGACATATCCCAACCACTGCAGGACAATCCTGCATTCTCGGTTGTTAAGTAAGTTTGATTGAGCTTTATTCATCGCTGTTGCTATTTTTTCAAAATTATGTTGTGTATGCTTTTTTGCGATGTTGGTCACCGTTGAATTATCATTCATTTGGATTATTTTTCAATTTTCCAGGCAGTATTTTGTTCATGTGGATGACACAATACCAGAAAAGGTTTTTTTCCCCCTTTTATCTACTTCTCATATTAAGTAATGACTTTTGTCATACTAATGTTTGAAGGAATTTTTTCTTGATAAATTAACTCTAATTAGATTACTTCTCTATGTAGAGTTGAAAGGTTCTGCCTGTATGTTAATGCTTCCATAACTTTGCTTTTAGGGTAGGTCAGTTGAGAACTTTTGGTTGTTCTCCAGTAAATTAGTGAGCAGTTGTGATGAATGAAGTCCGGTACTGATTGCGACAAGGATTTGAAAATAAATTTTTCTTACTTATTTGAGATCTTTTTTTTTCAATTGTAGATTGTTGTCAACAAGAATAGCCCAAGAGGAACACACTTCGAAGAGCTGGACCTCGTCAAAAGGCATGTGTTTATATTATATAGAGATGCACAAGATTGGAAAGATACCTGCCTGTTGTTCACATTTATTTTTGGTCGGTTGATGTTTCTCAGGTGTATTTGAGTCAGATGAAGTTCATGCTTGTATAGTGACATGTGGTGGCCTATGCCCTGGACTCAACACAGTAATTAGAGAGATTGTATCCAGTCTATACTGCATGTATGGAGTGAAGAGAGTGCTGGGAATAGATGTAAGTAACTCTTCCATTCCTTTTCTTCAATATTTCATGAAGTTCATATTCCATCATTCTTCCAGAGAGGATCTTGTGCATGATAGAAAAGAGCTTTAATCTATCAAAAGGCTAGCCATGTTAAGGTTTCCTCTATCAACATGTTATGCTGTCATCTGACACCAAAGTGGACTGCCACATCATGCACCTATTCATCTGCCCCTTTTCTAAGGTGATGATTGCTGGATTACTTAATAATGATCATACCTTTCCGTGTGTCTTGTTAATGAATACATGCATGAAAGATGTACAAAAATTCAAAATTTTACTTGCACAAGGAATTGTGTCAGTCTATCCTGTTGCCCAAGCACAGGCCCAGAAACCTTATCATGATTTAGAAGGAATGGGGAATCCTTTTATTATATCTGTAGGAAGTTTTTTTTGTGTTTCTTTTCTCCCTCTTTATCATTTCTGAAGGAAAAAAATTCAAGCATGTTTAATAACTTGGTTGTAAATTAAAGTTACAATTTGACTTGATGGGATATTTTCTAATTAAAACTGGTGCGGTGATTGAATGATTATGTAGGGAGGATACAGGGGATTTATGCTAAAAATACAATTCCTTTTAACGCCTAAGGTCGTGAATGATATCCATAAACGTGGTGGAACCGTCCTTGGTACTTCAAGAGGTGGCCATGATACCTCAAAGATTGTTGACAGCATTCAGGACCGGGGAATCAATCAGGTCGTGTGGCATTTGTAATTCATCTTGAAAATTATTTTTAAGTGAGGAGTCATATGGTTTCCTCATTACCTATTATTTGTTATATGGCAACTCAGGTTTACATAATTGGAGGAGATGGAACTCTGAAAGGAGCCTCTGTTATATATGAGGTAATTTCCATTTTGTAGAATATTAGTAGTTGGTGAAATTTCGATTGATTCCTGGCTATTTCTCTTTATCACCTTGCTAGATGTGATATTTTCTTCCTTTCATTTAGACTGACCACACCAAAGTATTAATTTCGTAGTTGAAGTAATTTGAACTTTAGAACTTATCAATGTTGGATTTTTTTTTCCTTTTGCAGGAAGTTCGAAAACGTGGTCTCAAAGTTGTGGTTGCTGGAATCCCCAAAACCATTGATAATGACATTCCGGTACCTCTCTTGGCTTGTCAAATGCTAGAATTTTCTCAGTTATATAGGTCACCTTATATCTCAATTCTATGTATGTCATCAACTCTGTTTGTTGCTTGACAGGTTATTGACAGGTCATTTGGCTTTGACACTGCTGTTGAAGAGGCCCAACGTGCTATTAATGCGGCACATGTTGAGGCTGAAAGTATTGAGAATGGTATTGGAGTTGTGAAGTTGATGGGCCGCTATAGTGGTAAGCTCCTGTCCTGTTTCTAAGTCATCTTCAATAAGCATGTGTGTGTGCATGCATTCAATTGCATCGAGATCTCCCTATACCTAATAGAGAATATTGACTGTAGCTCATAAAGATGCTAAATGTCCATTTTTATGTAAAACATATTCTTCTTAGTGCATTCATCCCTGCCTTTCAGCAGTGTAAATAGTTGGAATGACAAGTGGCTCTCACATGGAAGTTACAGGGATGGCCAACATGGATGGTTTATATAACTCTTGATTGTTTTGTCATGATCCATTTCTATTGATCAGTGATCTTGTAAATACATCACTGGGGCTGGTATTTGGCTCTTGCTATTTTTTTTTTTTTTTTTTTTTTTTTTGTTAATGCAAATAGGCAAATGCCTAAATACTTTAGTGTGTGTTACACTCTTTAGTGAAGATAGTGATAAAAGTTTTCCTATTGAAGTTTCTATACAATGTTTAGTTTCGTGGTCTTGTCGAGCTATTAAATGCATGGTGTCTTGTTGATGGAGTTTCCCTTTGATTTCTGTTTCCTATTGTTAATTAATGTTGAGTTTTCCTTAATTGAAAGCAAATTCAATTTCTCATTAGTCATTACAGAAACCTAAGCTGAAAAATTGTGCAGGGTTTATTGCAATGTATGCTACCCTTGGAAGCCGAGATGTGGACTGTTGCTTAATTCCCGAGTCGCCCTTTTATCTCGAAGGACCTGGTGGACTTTTTGAATTTATCGAGACACGACTGAAAGAAAATGGCCACATGGTGGTTGTGATAGCTGAAGGGCGGGACAAGACTTGCTTGCTGAGAGCATTCAGTCAGCGAGCAAGCAGATGCTTCAGGAAACAAGCTCCTCCAAGATGTTGGGCTGTGGATATCACAGAAGATTAAGGGTATTTCTCTAATTCTCTTTTATCTTGTTGTTCTTTTTTTTTTTTTTTTTAATAAAGATTTTGAGTTTCCTATCATCAGCATTCTGATTCTTTTTCCCTTTATTTAATACTGAAGAACATGATATTAGTGTTTGTCCAACTTCCAATAGCTGAGGGCTAATTTTTACCACTGTCAAAAGACTCCAGCTTTCAAGCTCAAGATGCTGAATTTTTGTTGTCACGTCAATTTATTTTAATAGCAATGTGAAATATTTGCAGACAGTTTTATAGGTCCCATTCTGTTTTTTCAGGATCATTTTGCAAAAGAAAAGAAGATGCCCATCAATCTTAAATATATAGGTTGCTACGTTGTACCGTGATTCCATTTACATTTGACTCATGAAAGCTTATTTTCTGGTGTGTTTAAGCATTGCGTTTGTTGTTTGGCAGATCCGACATACATGATCCGCGCAATTCCAAGCAATGCATCCGATAATGTGTATTGCACACTTCTTGCTCAAAAGTTGTGTGCATGGAGCAATGGCGGGTACGCTGGTTATACATCCGGTCTGTCAATGGCAGACAAACTTACATACCTTCTGCGGAGTTCCTTAGATACATAATACACGTCGTTCTTTTGCAGTAGAGTGAGGACTTAAATTTCAAAGTCTGATCTCTCTTCCTTGCTTCGACTTCTCCTTTGCACTTTTTCTGTCCTCTCTTTGATTAATTGTTAACATGGTGCCTTTTGGTATGCAGCGAATCAACTGAGAAGAAAACAGAACAAGGTTGTGATTACAGATAGGATGTGGCAAGGCTCCTGTCTTCCACGAATCAGCCAAGCTTTCTGAGTGCTAAAGATGCCGTGGAAGACAAGAAAGAGGAAGAACCCACCGACCCAGATATCAGAAAATGACATTCATAGTGTTGACAATTTGGTGAAAAAAGAGATTAGCTACATATGATTGAAATAGGTGTTGCAAAATTGATGTACAATAAATTATTGCTAGGCCTACATTTAGTGTAGCCTCAGCTCCCTGGATCTTCCTCCAACGGCCACTGATTGATGCTGCTTTTTTCTTCAGTTTTGATATGATGCATGAGGAAAAGTTATATTTTCTCCTCATTTTTATGCACTGGATATTGTATTATTATGACAGTCAGTTATTGACGCCAAGTTTGTATATATTGTCCTTAAAATCCCCGAGAGAGAAGTCTTCCAAATACAGGGTGTTAGCTATCTCTAATCCAAATACCTTTTTTTTTTTTTTTTTTTTTTTGGTAACTTGGAAATCCGTTGTCAAATTACCCGACCCAATTTAAGCGGAGCAGGTAAAATCTCCGGCTGTCTCAAGTTCTTACAATAATCTCATCTCTTAAATTCGAAAACAGAACCTCAAAATCAAATCATGAATCTTACATTACCAAGTCACTCACTTCCAATCCAAAAACTTTAATTTGTATTTTCCACATTAATAAGCATGAACTCTTGGATGCCGGCATTTAATTTGATTTGCTTTTGCGGTCTGAGTAATAGTAATGACTGAGTATTAGTGCTAAGAATGTTAGATTTTCATCCCCATTGAAGCCTTTAAAATATCCACTATACATCTTAAAATATATTAAATTTTGCTACCATATTCGATTTCAAAAAAATGTTTTCTTTTTTAATTCTTTGAAAATTTGATTAAAATACACTTCTATTATGTAATCGACTGAATAGAAAAATGCAAGATTGATACCATTATGATGCGTTAACGTATTCGTAATCGGAATGAGATGGAATCATAATGAAATAGAATCAAAATGAGCTAGAATGGGAATGATAAATCGAAATCAGAATAAGTTGTTTACTTAACTGTAGGAATTACAATCGGAATGAAGTAGCATTACCGTTGATGTGTTTACCTTGTCTAGTAATCGGAATGAATTGTTAAAAAGTTACAAAATACCCTTAGTTATAATTGTATATTAATTTATTATTTTATTAATTATTTTTAATTTTTGATGTATTAATTACTCAATGTTAAATTATTCTTTTATTAAAATATTAAATATTAATAATTTTAATTTATTATTTATTATTTATAAATTAAGTATTAATTAATTATTATTTTATTAATTAATTATTAATGTATTAAATTACTAAATATTAAATTATTATTTTATTAACAAGTTAAATATTATTTTATTATTATTTATTATTTATAAATTAAGTATTAATAAGTATTACTTTATTAATTAATTATTAATGTATTAAATTAAGTAAATATTAATATATTCTTTTATTAAATTATTATTTTATTAAATAGTAAATATTTTTTTTTATTAATTATCGATTAATTATTAATTATTAATACATTTTATTTATTATTTATAAATTAATATTAATTATTTATATTAGGGATAATATTGTAATTTCTCATCAATAATGGGAATGAGAATCTCATTCCCATGAGGGTGGTGGGAATGAGATTCTCATTCCCCATTCCCAAATTTGTGGGTCATACTCTCATTCATATTCCCATTTTTATTCAACTTTAGGAAGTAAACAATATTAATGGAAATGATTCTCATTCCCTCATTCCCATTACCCTCAAGTAAACACGCCTTAATATATATTGGACCTCTTCATTTTTATTTATACTTAAAAATATCAGTGAAATTAAGGACTAAGCAGGTAGAATAATAGTAATGAAATTTTGAACTTTAAATCTTTTGTACCACTACATGAAATACTAAAAGCTTAGTTAAAGCATCAATTATGAATAACAAGAAAAAAATAAAAAGGTTTCCAAATAAATAAATCCGATTATAATATTTTAAATGTACAGAGTTATTTTTTAAGTGTCACGATAAGAAAAATAAAAATAGAAAATGATGTTGTATACGTCAAGAGATGTCGAGAAAGATTTAAATCGATATGAACAGATACCATAAAAGATACCTATATATTACAAAACTTGTCCTAGTGGTACACTTTTCAATTACTGATGGAATACATACGGATTAATTCCATCGATAAAAGATATTGGTAAAAGTCTTGTCGATATTTCTTTAATCATCAGTATCAGTATTGAAAATCAATAAAGTGTGACTCTAGTACACCTATGAGGGGAAAGGTGTAAAACCTACATAATTAACAAACTAATTATAATAAATTAAGACAAATCCTAATTATTATTTTTATGACTGACACACTCATAAAATGGTTTTTCACTTTCAAGTATAAGAGTGTCGAAGTTATAAAATAACCTGGTAAGTCTGAGGTCGATCTACAAAGAATAGATTTAGTATAATAAAAAAGTAATTTGAATGAAAAAAAAAAGCTGAATTATTTGAAGTGATGAGTAATTTTAAATTGAACTACAATAATAAATTAGAATGTTGGGGCTGAGAATTCATTCTTGATATTTCAAATATAGATAAATCTAGCTTTTTATAATTTATAAATTATCATTATTACCCAATTAATTTATTTCATGAATTAATTATGTCAAAACATATAAAACCAGCCAAAAGGCGGTGATAACATCAGTGTATGACGAGTTCAATTAGACACTCAATTATGCCAAATAAATAAAACCATCCATAAAGGCGGTGATAACATCAATGTATAACAAGTTCAGTTAGGTACTCAATCATGCCAAATAAATAAAACCAGCCATAAAGGCGGTAACAAAGTTTGTCAATAATTAATTCATATTTAAATTAAATATTAGTCTTCATATTACAATTCATAGATTATAATATAAGTAAGATTAATTTATATTCTCATATTTGGAGTTTCACCATTTATTTGGAATTTCACCCTTTAGATATTAGTCTTCATATTACAATTCATATATTATAATATAAGTAAGATTAATTTATATTCTCATATTTGGAGTTCACCCTTTATATTCTCATATTTGGAGTTTCACCCTTTATCCCAACTGGATGAAATTGGCTACTCATGATTTGAATAAAAACTTGCATAATTTTTTATTATTAAAAGAAAAAAAGATTACAAGAAAAATAAAACATACAAGACATTTCTTCCAAATTCTTCAAAAGAGAAAATGAAAGAAGCATGAAGAAAATGAGAGATGAACACATTTATTTATATTAGAAGTGCCCATCTCTCAATTATTAATTACAATTTTCCAAATCAAATACAAACAATAATTTTTACTAATTTATTTTTTTTGGCTTTATTATTATTATTATTATTATTTAATTTTTGTTGATTATTTTGCAAACATTTATCACAATCCACCTAAAAGTGGATTGCGACATTTCAAATTTTATTTTTTTACTTTATTTTTTAATAGTTAAAATTACATGTAATATACATTGGCTTCTTCACCAATTTCGACCTTGAAAATCTTAGAATTAGAAAATCTTAAGTAAAGTTGTAGATATTTGAGTATTCTTTCATTTGGAACTGGAAATGCTTCAATCTAATATCAGAGTAAAATGTTATGGCAAAATTACAAAAATTACGTAAAATTAGAATTTTCGAAATTGTACACTATTAGAACGGCCTTTCAAGTTTCTTACCTCCTAAATCCAAAAGTCACGTCCATTTTTCTAGATATACATCCAAAATATTATTTCACCTACATAAGAAATAAAAATCAAAACAAAAATATATAAAACATAAATTTAATTATTATTTTACAAATGTGCTAAATTAAGGGGATTAATGAAATTATAAGTGTAAAATAATTAGTTTCTCTTTTATTAAGTGTACAATATGTAATGTTCATCACACCTCACGACCAACTTATTACTAGTTCCTAGTAATTTAAGCGAAAACTTTTAAAAAAAATTTCTTATTCAAGTCAGTAATTATTTTCTTTCTTTCTAAAATATCAAATAAGTAAATTCTCTTATACTTTTTACCCTTCTTCTATACACACATAAAAAAAGTATAAATCAATTTATTGTGCCCACAATATTCACAGGTGTTGTTGAAAATAAAGTAATATTTTTGTCCTAAAGTTATATCAGAATTCATACTTTTTGGCAATGACAATTTATTTATATATAAAAAATAGTTGTTTTTTTTAATAATACATCTTAAACCCTTGTAATGAGCTTTGGACCCGTGACTCCTAATCCGGTTGGCTTTAGGACACTAGGTGTTAAGACACTCATACAGACTTAATTGCTTGGATCTCAGATGTTAAAAAAAAGAAGTGTCGGATTTCCTTAAGCTTTCTCTTTAACCCTTACAACGAGCTTTGGGCCAATGACTCCCAGACTAGTTGGCCTTAGGGCTCTGAGTGTTAAAATACTCCTACAAGCGTAATTGCTTGAGTTATAGAGGCTAAGAAATCGAACTTATTCACTTTTTTTTTTTTTTTTACAAACTCAAGCTTTATCGTTTTATGCAAACAATCAATGTTTGCTGAGGCAAGATGTCCGGTTACTAAGTAAAAGCTTGATTATTATTAATATTATTTTCTTAAACTAACTCAAGCTTTATCATTTTAAGAGAACAATCACTGCTTGTTGAGGCAAGATGTCCGGTTATTAAGTAAAAGCCTGGTTAGTTTTTTTAAATAAAAACATAAAATCCACTGCCTTTGGGAGCTACCTCCAACAAACTACAGAACTGAATATTGTAAAATTTTCTTACAACCCACGATCATATATTACCGTGCATGTTGATAATACATGTCGAATGAGCATATGAAATCAAATCAATATTATGGGGAATTCACAAATTTAAATGATTCACAAATAAAGAAACAAAAATAACTTGTTACAAATTACATTGAGATGCGTCTTGGGAGCGAAAACTCCTTACAGTGCTATCTCTGAAAAATAATTCCACTTGGTTAGTCAAAATTTTATTGTCAGTTTGTGTGTAATTTTTATTTTTGAATAATAACAAAAAACATAATCAACACAAAATATAATTTTTTTTACACACACAAAACAACAACAAATCAAAAATAAAAATATTTTTTTAGAGAAAGAAAAACATAACAACGAAACATAAAAACTAAAACTATCTAGCCAACTATCTAATTCCCCCAACCAAATTGAGACATTGTCCTCAATGTCTGAATAAGAAAAACTAGAGTTTAGAAGACATCACCTGGTTAGTGTGGAAATAATAATTGAATCTACAGCACTGCTACCAAAAAGAAAGATTATATATTAAATAATAAAATAAATCAAAACAGTAAATGATATGTATTGGTAGTTGTGATTGTGCCTCACATTTTCCTCTCGTTTTACGTCCAGTAATGGCTTGAACTGTAACATCCCCAATCTAGCAGATGTTACTGGTAGGGAATATGCCAACCTATCCCCTAAGCCTCTAACTCTTTGACAACTAATAATCTTATTTCATATATAAACTTTTACACGGGGTCAATGCCCAACTTATCAACATGACGGTATAACACTTTTCATACTAGTACTCGACTTACTACAAATTATAAATCTGACAATGAACCACTACAATGCGTTACATTTATATTATTAATACTATATTATATTTATAGTACATGACATTTCTTGACTCTGACTAGACCTGATGGACCATACTTTCTAGTGACTGCTATCAGTATCCATCCTCTCGAGCTCGTCATTTGGGAATACCTGTAAAATAGAGAAACTGGGAGTGGAGGGAGGGGTTAGATCGTTTAAACGATCTAAGTGAGTGGAAAGTTTAAAACAGAAACTGAAGTTCTTCTTAAAATATTTGTAAATCTGGAAAAAAAAAACTATTTCAAAATTTATGTCGATTCTGAAATCTCTTTTCTGACTATAAAACTCTGAACTTTTCTATAAAACTGGATTCTTTCGAAAAACTTGTCTTACTGGAAAACCATTTTTATAAAACTATACTTTACTTAAACTGTATCCTTGTCTCTGAAAATCTAGTTTTGAAAATATGTTTCTGAAATACTCTTTTCTGAAAACCTGATCTCTGTCTCTAAAGAAAAACTTGACGTATGAGGGCGTTATGTATCGTCGTCCCTCATTACGCCTAAACTAGTGAACTTGGGGTGTTACATGTCACTGTCCCCCAAGCCACTGCACTAGAGCCAGGAGTACAGATCCATTCTACTACCTAACCTTGAAACTAGGATCTAGGGACATCTGTCATCCCTAGTCCTGAACTAGGATCTGGAGGCGTTACGTTTAGTTTTCCCTTTAGTCCTCTACTTGTGCACATGTTATCCATCAATTCCTTAAGTTGCATACTAAGGTGGGTTTTTCCCTCATGCCTCCAAAAATCACAAAATTTAAGCTATTTAAATCAAATCTTTCTTAAACATACTTTGTCTTAAAACAAGTGAAAGTAAAGCTAGCTAACACCATATATGCTGAAAAAGTAAGTTTTTACTTAAAACAGTATGAATGAAAAATCAATTTAAAAAGAGAGTGTCCATTCACTGATTTGGAATCTGGCCGGCATTACTCAATTGCTGAAGAAAACTCAGGTTCCTACGATAATCTATAATTGAAAACTTTGATTAATAAATGGGCTATGGATTATATTCTGAATTAAACCAAGTTTATCCATTCAAGTGCTTATTATTATTTCAAGGCATATCGCACTTATATAATGATGTAATGTGTATAAACGAACTGATACGAGGCCCTTAGGATGGCCTCCAACACGATAGGGTGAGGCTGGAATGATTTAAAATTGATTCAGAGGAGTTTCTACTCATGGTTCGGGACGTTACCACACACGTGTCGTGACGCTCAAGCGCGTCACGACGTTCCTGAGATAGAGAGTTTCCCTTACTTTTCACGTCGTGACGCAAGTTCTTGAGCCTCACGATGCTCCAATTCTAGAGACGAATCTAGGAAAATTTCCCAGCATGCATCATGACGCCAGGGTCTCCTGTCGTAATGCTCCCCTGAATTCAGGACCCAAACTTCAATTTCATCTTCATTTTTCAACTTCTATAGCATCACACAAGCAAATAACGTCAATAAGTATCCAAAATACTATAATATCTTTCTCAACATCAGCTTATATCCATTCTATAGACTTTGCTTAATTTCGTACCCCAATCATCATAAGATATAAACTTGTCCCATTTTAAATGGCCCAATAAGTTCGTATCCCATGACGAGAGGTCAAAATAGATCTAAATGACAATGGTCCCAAACACAAGCATAAGTGGTAGCTTCTATGGAAAATATAACTATGGTTCATATGTGCGCTTATAAGGGTATGGATAAAGGCTCCCACCGGTGAAATGATGCTCACAACTAGGTCTCCCCACTCAAGGGTTCGATCGCGACCAAGTGAGCGCACATTTTTTATACCCTAAGGTACGTGCCAAGGAGTGATGATGCCACATAACGATCCTCCGCCTTGAGTGAAAGTGACTTCACGATACATGACACCGTCGAGGTAAAAATGGTATGTAAAATATATGAGACTTGGGTAACCAAAGCCAAAGCCATGGACACTACAAGGCATTATTTTGGGGCTGATTCTCTATCCCTAGTGGAGTCGCCATCTGTAGGAGCGAACGGGGTTTATCGCTATGCCTATGATACTCGCCGACCACGACACTGTTAGGCTAGCAGCCCGTAGAGAGTATGAAGTAGCCCACGAGAGACTAAACCAAAGAATAATTGAGTCAACACCCAGTTGAACTGGGAAATGATTTAAGGCCGCACTCACCCCTCGCAAGGGAAGACCTCAAACCGTTGGGATTGGAATGGTCTCTTACTTATGTCAGTATAATAGACGGGTTCACACAATAGTATAACCAAGTCTTATGCAGCACATGCAAGATAATTCAAATAATACACAAATTTCCACACCCATAAACATGAATATAAATAAATGCAAATACATAGCTCCAAAAGCATATTAAATAAAGAAGTACGATAGTGTAAATTATAAGAACAATAAAAAATATTAATAATAAATGCAAATACTTAAGCGCATAATGTAAAATAAATAACTAAAGAGACAAAAATGCATAAAATATAAAGAAAGAGGTTGTCCAGTGTGCGCGCGTTCGTCTAGTGTTCGTAAACGCGTTCGAACGAAGTGTTTCAGAGAGTTCACATTCATGTAGAGTTTGAAAATGTGTTCGAATGGAGTGAGTCAGAATGCTTGTGTTTGAGTTGCGTTCAAAAATGCGTTCGAACGGAGTGAGTTAGAATGCTCACGTTCGAGTTGCATTCGAAAACGTGTTCGAACGGAGTGAGGTAGAATGCTTGCGTTCGAGTTACGTTCGAAAACGTGTTTTAACGGAGTGAGGAAGAATGTTCGTGTTCTAGTTGCGTTTGAAAATACGTTCGAATATTCTTACAAAAATAGCATCAATAATGATATAAACACGTATATATGAATATTTCCTGAGAGGTACGTGGAGTTGTATCCCAAGTACAGACCGCACTACCATCCATTCAGATTCGACTACAGAATTTATATCTAGGTTTCCATCTGATATGCCGCAAGGGAAAACACACACAATCATTAACACAATGTAAACAGACATAGAAGTAAATGTGAAATAATATAGCAAAACATAAACAAAGGTAAAAGCGAAATGATAAAATAAAGATAAATAGATAAAAAAAAAAAGAAGGTAAATAACGAAACTAAATGCTGAATAATAAATAAAAGTAAACAATAAAATAAATGCGAAACAATAAATAAGATAAGCAATGAAGTAAATGCGAAATAATAAATAAAGATGAACAATAAAGTAAATATGAAATAATAGAATAAAGGTAAATAAAGAAACTAAGTGCGGAATAATAAATAACAGTAAATGGACAAGAAAGATAAAAAAAAATGTGACAAAAAAAATTTGATCGTCTTTAATGTAAGACCTCACATGCCCGACCGGGCGTATTGCACGTCCAACCAAGCATGTCGTGTCAAGAACAACAAAATAAATATAGTAAATGGTGCCCTCAGGTCTTACCTTTTAAGTTATTTTTTTGGAGGTACGTTAAGCCGTCACCGGAAGAATTAAAGCTTGTTGTTTTTCTGGCTTTAGATGCTGTTTCTCGGTTTAGGGCTATTGTTTTCTCTGGTTTTTTTGGGACTGTTTTCTTAGGCGATATGGTTTTTAGTGCAATAACTTGGAGTAATAATTTGGAATATTTAATTACGAGCTTAATTAATATTTCGAGATTATTAGAGCTCGGAACCGTAGGTCCATTTGGTCCCCTTGTTAGCTCCATTTACTATAGCGGATTCAGTATAATTGGATAGTCCAATTATATAATCACAATGATATAAATATTATTAATATGATTAATAATATTATTTGTCACACTTGGAATTATATATTAAAAGTTAATATATGACTTTAATAATTATATGATAACTATTAAATGAATTAATATTAAATTATATTTGATATAATTTAATAAGGCTAAAATAAGAATTTCAAATTTTGGGTTTTGGAAACCCTTGGTTATTTTTTGTGGTTACTCTTTCAAAAGGTGATAACCTGTTAATTTTGTAACATCTTTTCAATTGTGGTAATTATAAATTTGTTGTTACAAAATTTTCAAAAAAAAAAAAATCCTTGCTTGGACGAATATTGGAGGGGGAATAGGTAAGGTTTTTGTTTGTTTTAGAAACAAATGACTATAGGTATAAAAAGAAAATTTATTTTTTCTTTTTGCACAAGCTTCTCATTCTAACCCTAGCCTCCATCTTCTTCTTCTTCATTCTCTCTCAAGTGTTGAGAAAATTAAGAAGAAAGAACAAGAGGAAAATCAAAAAAATTACAAGTGTGTTTAAATCTCTAAATCGTTTAGAGATTGTTTTGTGAGTCTTGCTCATACAAGTTTCCGTTGGTAACAAAATACAGTTCGAAAGACTTGTGGTGTCGAAAAAATCTTCATCTTCATCTCTTTCTAGTTGTTCACAGCAGTTAGCACTATTTTTTCTCATTGCCGCCCTTTATATGGTGAAACGGAACTCGGTTTGGTTTCGTTTTAATCGTGTTATTAGTTTGTGATGTTTTGGGGCTATGTTGGGGCTGTTTTCAAGTGAAAAATCAGAACCAAAACACATCCGCTGTTGACGCATTTCAGGGGATGTTTTTACAGTGCATTGGGCATGAATCGAGTCCAAAATAGTCCAGTTTTTTTGGCTGTTCGAGGACTATTCCAGGGTTGTTTTGGGGCTGGATATTTGTCTAAAACTGAAGCAAAATTTTATTGGTGGTGGCATTAACATTCGACCAGTTCAAGGGAAGGGCTGAAAATTTTTTCAAGTCCGATCCATGTGCCTAAGATGTTTCCACTACGCAAGGAAAGCGTTTCCTACAGGCTATAGATAAACCACAAAAAAATTACTAGCTTTGTTTGCTGTCTATGGACTATTTTAGATTACTAATTTCATACTTAAATCCTCTTGTGTATGACACTCATACACTAAGTCTGAAGTCATATGAGTAATCAATGGTAAACAAGGCAATTTATAATATGCGATATAAGAAAATAATTTGATAAATGAATAATGCATCTTACTATTTTATAACATATAATTCTGTTTACATTAGATGAAGCTCTGGGGCATATATCCCAACAAGAAGAAGCTAAACAAGATGCTGAATGAGGCCAAGGCTGAAATTAGGTCCCTCCACCGTTCTTCAGATATCACAAAAAAATTGATACCAAGCTGAAAGAAAAAGAGGTCGACCATGAAAATGCCTTCTATGAGCTGAACCGAACAAAAAACGAGCAGGCCAAGTTTCAAGATGAGCTGGTCAAGACCTGGGATAAACTAACAAGTTTGCAAAATGACCTCCCTGGTCGCCTTGAGAACACCAAAGTGGATGCCAATATTGAATGACTAGAAGAGTCCATTGAGCTGATTGGAATGACACATCCTGACCTGGACTTGGGTGTGCTTCAGAAGGTCCTCAAAGTTACCAAGGGGGAAGTGATCTACGATGAGGCCTTCAACACACCTAATATAGATGATGAAGCCACTTTTGATCCAACTCCCTTGTCCATAGTGCCTCTTGCCACCTAAGATATTCCTGACCCCTTATCTTCTTCCGTTGCCTTGACCAAAGATATCTCTGCTGATGTAACTTCTCCTGGCCCGTCTATCTCGTAATTGAATCCTCAGCCTTTGTGGATTGCCCAATGAGGCTCAATTATAATTTGAACAATTAATAAAATATATTTTTACATACTTTGATATTTTTTATTTCCACATCAAAGCACACACTTGGCAATGACCCGATCTATGACACTTTTTCTTTTTCAATACTTATAGAAATTCCGAACTTATAATCAATATTAGTGACTACCGGGGAACTTAACCATCATAAATCGCTGTAAACTAATTCACATATTGATGCCTGATCATAGTAATGGGTTGACCCATTCCGAAAATCTCACCCCGACTAGACTGTTAGTTCATCCACCAAAATTGTAATGTCCCAGTGGGGCTATACATCCCGACCCGATGCCTTAATGTATTTTATCAATACTTGGAAAATTATAAACACTTCATAATGACTCTTCAATACAGATGATCAGTTCAATTCCAGACTATTACCAACGATGTAGTTTCATACTTAAACAATCCATGAAATACCCCGACCAATTGGAGACCATTTTGATGCAATAAAGCCATTATATCATTCATTCAGAGTCTGCATATATGGGCACTTAGCCGAAAAATGAGGCTGAGCTCTTCAACACTATACTTATCCCGAGGTCATCGTAGTGGCCTTACAAAGCCAATCTTCTAGTCTGCGGCATCATTGATACTTCTACGAACTCTTTAAAGAGTTGATTTATCAACAACAGTGGCTACACCTGAGCCATATAAGGTGTTGATCTCGAAGGATCTGACTTCTTTTCACGAAATTATCTCAGCAAGACCATGAAGGAGAATCTCTGACATCGTGCCAATAAATAGAATAAGGCCTCGGTGGGATGAACTCAACTCCGAATCATTTTTATGCCAATACACAATAATAGGATCTGGATGAGATGTAACCTAGCCCCAAGTCGTTACAAATCACTTAGACACAATGGAATGATCCCTCATTATGCCAATAATAAAAATAGGGTCTCGACAAGTGTAAACTTACCTCGAGCTATTACAAATTACTTGGCCATAAGTGAATGATCCCTTTTTGTGCCAATGCACTGGAATGGGGTCTTGGCGGGACATAACCTAGCTTTGAGCTGTAACAAATCACTTGGCCACAAATGAATGATCTCTCCTTATCCCAATACATAGCAATAGGGTTTCGACATGATGTAACTCAGCCCCGAGCCATTACAAATCACTTAGCCACAAGGGAATGATCCATCTTTGTGCCAATACACAGTAATAGGGTCTTGGTGGGACGTACCCAACCCCGAGCCAATTAATAACCCTGGACATAAGGGAATGATCTCTCATTGTGTCATTCAAGCGACAATAGAGCCTCAGTGGGACGTACCCCACCGCGAGCCAATAAATCTGACCATAGGGGAATGATCCATTTTTGTGTCATTCAAGCAGGGCCATGAAGGAGAAACTCCAACCCAATGCCAATGAACATAATAAGGCAGCAGTGGGACATATCTGATCTTGAGCCATTATAATCACTTGGCCATAAGGGAATGAACCCTCATTATGCCATAAAAAAGAGCCATGCGGGAGAAAATCTGAACCCATGCCAACGAACATAATAAGGCCTAGGTGTGACATACCTAACCCTGAGCCATTATAATCCAAAGCCTATAGACTTAGAAAATGAAGATTTTCAACATCATGTCATCCCCACCAGCACTAGTGATGGCGTCTCATACTATTCCATGTAAAAACAAGATTAAAATAACAACTGTAACAAGGTGACGTATCACACACTCGCATAGACCAAAAATGTCAAGGAACTTGAGGTAGCATCTTGCCTCATATTACCCAAAACAACAATATGAACCTTACAGTCCAGACGTCCCGATAAATCAAGCTAAGGATCGGGGGCGACCAATGTCATGAGGAAACCTCCCCTAATGCTAGGAAAACCTCTAGTATGCAAATGCCACATAGGTCTTCTAACCTTCCTTGTGCTATGCTTCTATTGATCCGAAAAGGAATGGCTAGTGCCATGAGGATATTATCCTTCCCTATTGTAGGCAGATCCCGAAATTATCGTAATACCTCAAAGCTGTCTGCAATCCATATGTGTTATGGTTACCTAGGGAGCCAAATGCCACACATGCCCTCTCCTCGAACATGCTATGATTACTCCGAGGTGTCAAACGCCACACATGTCTTCTCACCAACATGTTATTGCTACCTGGATGTGACAAACGCCACTCAGGCCTTTCATCGAACGTGTTATGGTTACCCCAAGGCATCAAATTCCATAAAAGTTTTTCTCATCGAACGAGCTATGATTACCTCGAGGCGCCAAACACCATGCAGGACTTCAATATCGTTGATCTTCAAAGGTGTAAAATATTGGGTACTGATGTTCCTACCCGAGGTATTTGATAATGATAGGCTGGGCTTCCATGGGGGTGCGTGCTTTTCGTATATCATTCTCACATTATTCTAACATCGCCTATGAGTATTTCCAAAAAATATCAAGCAAATTTTTCCTATTCAAATAAACTACAAGCCTGTAAATGTGCAGGTAAGTTAATAAGAATGGAAAAATATACTTGTATTCCAGGGATCTACCGCCCATCTTAAAACTCTTTGTGGGTCCTTTTAGGAGAGGCTTTATCTGTTACAAAAGCTTGACATCGTTCATTCTCAAAAGTTCATTAACCATTCGCCACCAGCTGTTCCAGATGATGGGCACCAACCTGATGGCCTAGGCTACCTGACTGCCCAACTCTCATGGCCAAATGATCAACATACTCATTGAGGTAATCATTCCTCAACAGGTCTTCAAACTACTTATGTAAATCTTTATAGTTCTCGTGCAATGCCCATTTGTATTATGATATGTGCAATAAGCTCCATCATTCCTCTTGTTCATCAAAGACATCCTATAGTCAGGCTCTGTCTACAACTTATTGCTCGGTATCTCCTGAGCTATATGAGATAGTGGTCAGTTCAGCGTCGTATATGATGTACCCCATGACATATGCAACCTTAATCAATGGTTACATGTGGTTATCATAGTATAGTTGAGGTGTCAATTCCTAAGAGAGATAGTTACAAGGAACTAATTCACTTAAGCAAAAATGTTAGCAATAACTTATTTAAAGAAAAGATTGGATTGGAAATTTAAGATAAAAACTATAGATGAATTCTTAGGAATATCAGCAGAGAAAAACAGCAAAGCATCAAGAATTCCTCTTGTATCAAACTCCTATATTCAATTATTGATTCTTTTTATTACATAATTGAAGGTTTCATATCCCAAACCAATAATTGGAAGATATTTAATTCCACACCTATTAAGGTAATCAATGATTATTTTCTCTATGTTAACAGCATACAAAAGTTATCATTACGAGCTATCTAACGTCGACAATATACTCTTAGGCAATACTGCAGCAGAAGCCCAACACATAACACAACTTTACCAGTCACAATTGGTTTCACAAATCACACATAGAAGAAGCATGACTGGATCTATATGAGAGTTGACAAAATAAGTTTCTGGATTATAAATCAAAAGATAATAAAGAAAAATAACCATCAATTATATTAAATATTAAAAGGTACTCTTAAAAATCAACAACATAAACATAGAAATTCAAATACAATAGTTCATCATTAGCTTTACCTATGAGATTAGCTCTCCATGGAAGAAAGAGATACATCCTTGATAGATCGGAGAGACGTCATGGTTCCTTTGAAGTTCTTCATTCTCCTCTCTTAATTTTGTGTTTGTGGTTCTTTCATATGTGTTTCTATCTATTTTTCTCTTCTTTTCTCCCCTCATAAGGTTTTGGACAAAATAGGGTTTATATAGAGCGGCCCGGGAGGCCTGATTTGCACAAAACCGCACTGAAAACTAAACCCTGGAATATGTATATTTTTCGTGACACATGGCCTTTGCGCATCGCGATGAGTGGTCGGCTTTGTAGGATAATGATTCCTGTGTTTTTGCTCGGTCCGCTCACTTTTGATGCGTCTGTAAGGTCCCGAAACATGTGTAATTACTCCAAACTTCATATTCCATTGCTCATAATAACAAAGAACAAAATAACTCTAATTAAGATAAATTACATGATAATTAAGCCGAGTTAGCGATATTCAAAGTACACTTTCATGCATTTATCACAACCCCCAAGCAGCTTATTGCTAGTCCATAGGAAGACGAGTTATAGTCTCGTGAGAGCTTACATCGACGATACCCAAAGACGTCATTTGAAAATAAATACATTTATGAAAAATGAAAATAACAAAATGAAAACAGTCCCAATAGTTACATATAATATCGTCCTCAAAGAATGCCTAGCAATGAAATCAGAGAACTTTCAAAGTACTCAATGTAACTCGAATCCAAGTCTTGAATAAATCATCTAATCTAGACTCACAGTGTGTGTGTGTAAAGGTTCATTCACAGCTTGATTCATAGGTAAGCCAACTCAATGATTTCGTTTAAAAATTGGAATCTGATGGGTCAAATCTATTTAGATATCTCAATTATGCTCTATAATTGCCTTTCGGTGCTCAGTATGGTATGATTTTCTTTTTCATGTTCTTGTCTCTTTTTGTTTCTTTTTTCAATTTTTTTTTTATTTTCAACATACCTACCCTTTAAGGTAGCATTTCTCCCCATGGTGGTCCTAACACTCGCCCATGGGTAGCTTCACACTTATCGGTTATAAATGGTTTAATTTCTTTCTTTCGAACCATACCACACATCATAACACTGGCAAATAACGACATGTAATTTTTTCAACTAGTCATTTTGCCAACTATCTAGGTTCTTAATGCTAAAAACCTATAGTTAAGTGCTTACGAGTCTAACCTAGATCAACTACTCAAAGTATCGGATAAAAGTACATTAATGAACTTATCATTTCTAAGATTTCATCCTAAAGCAAACAATATTCATCATTGAACTTATGGTTTATTATTATGGACTAAAAAAACAAAAAGAATAATTTTTTTTTTTATATATAACAAGTATTATCACTACATGCATACACCCACACACTTAAAACTTACATTGTCCTCAATGTAAGATAAATTTAAAGAAAAATGATTAAGGAACAACACTACCACATATGGAGTTGATCAGGCTCCTGCTGGTGAGACTTTGGTTGTGTGAGTTGTGTACGTTGCGCTGACACCTATATAATTACTCATGCAAATAACATAAAAATAAATATGCAATTAGCACACAATAAAATAAAACTAAAGTAAATAAAAAATAAAATAAAATAAATGAAATGAAATAAATACAATTGCAAGAGTTGCCTCCCCACTGGCGCTTAGTTTAATATCTTCAGCTAAACGTAACCACCCAAGTTTTTCATGGTGGCTTTCATCCAGTGAACTAATGAAGGTATGAGAGAGATTTTTTGTCTAGCCGTGGTAATTTTTCCATTGATCCGTCAGGCGTCTGGTGGCTAAAATTTGGTACTACACATAAGGAAAAGTTGGCTCAATCTCCTTTTTAATCTCCGAGGTATCATATTTAATTGAGCCATAATTTTCATTTTCTTCATTTTTCGATTCTTAGGGGTCACTTTCACTTCGGGAGGATTTGATTCATGGTGTAAAGAAGTTGTTTCTGGCAAGACTATTTCTAGCATGTATGATTTCTAGCATGTATGCTCATTACTCACCATGTGGTTGTTTCTCGACATGAAAAATATTAAGTGCTTGAGGAAATGGTACTTTAACTGGGAAATGTGACACTTGTTCTTCCTAAGATATGTTAGCACTATTATCCTTAGGGTTATTTATAGTGTTGGAAGTGTTCTGTATGCCTACCTCCTTACAACTCCTAGTTAATATAGCATTGACACCTTTCACATTGGTTGTCTCATGATCAGCCTGTGCCATGTGTTGCCCTTATGGATTTGGTTGAGCTGGGATGGAAATTTTCATTGTTCGGGACATTAGTTAACTTAGATATCTGATTCTTAATCTACCTAGGATATCAATGACTCAAACCTTTGGTTGGTTTTGTTCTGGGCTTCCATAATTTCCTTCTGGGCCTCCACACATGCTTGCAGTATCCTATAAAGAATTCTTAGGAACAATAGGTGTGTGATACTGAGGAGTACTGTAATCTCTAGGTGGCGGTGCTTGAATAGGCTGAAGAGACTCCTATCTCCAACTAAGATTGGGATGCTTCCTCCAACTAAGGTTATAGGTATCTGGATATGGTGTATAAGGCTTCTAGTACGCCCATAATGCATTACATTGTTCTTCATATGTCCCTCTCATCTCACTATATACCGGACGCTCTTGGGGTTCTAGGTGGGCGACTGAATGCATGGTCTTGCTATCTCTGGCTTGTAAGGTTCCTATCTCTCTAGTTAATAGCTCAATTTGTGCCCTAAGACTATCTTCTTCCCTATAATGGAGGATGCCTCTAGTAGAAGGAGTATGGTATGTTCTATCCGTGTTATCTATGGTATTAGGTCCAGTCCAAGTGTGAGATTTCTCAGCTAAGTCATTTAAGTACTTTAACGCCTCATTAGGGTCATTTCAGATCACCATTACACATTGTCTCCACGTATTGGCGTCTCTAGAGGTTAAACTATCATAAAAATAGCTCATTAAGTGCCAACTCTCATATCCATAGTTAGGACAACTCGCTAACATCTCCTTATATCTCTCTCACGTTTGATAAAGGGTCTCACTGTTTTTTTGGGAGAAGGTAGATATTTTTCTTTTCAAGGCATACGTCTTATGGTGTGGGAAATATTTATTAAAGAATGCATGTGTCATCTTGCCCCATGATCTTATTGACCGAGGTCTGAGAGAATACAACCAGCTCTTAGCTCTATCCTTAAAGGCAAAAGAAAAGACCTTAAGTCTAATTGCATCAGACATCACTGGTTCCAAACCGATCATGGAAGGTTGCTACGACCTCTTTAAACTCTCTAATATGCACATAAGGATTCTTGTTCTCCAAACCATGGAAGGTTGAGAGATACTGTATCATTCCAAGTTTAAAATCTATATGTGGTGCATTAGGAGGAAACATGATGTATGATTGTATAGTTGTGCGAGTGGGATGGAGGTACTCTTCAAGAGTCCTCACGGGTGGTCTCTCGTATTCAGTCATAGTGTGTGCTCTAGATGTGGATGGTGTGACAAAGAGATTGTCAAACAAACTCTCTGAGTTTGAGTTTTCTTCTTCAGTCCTAACAAATCTACCAAATCCATCTCTATGTCTAGGTATGCAATTTAAATACAAGTAATACTAGAAACAAAAATAAAATAGTAAACTAAAAATAAATAAATAAAAATTAAAATTCAAAATTAAAATTAAAATTAAAATTAAAACTGAAACTGAAATAAAATAAATAAAAAACTGAAATAAACAAAATAAATAAATAAATAAATAACAAAAAATAAATATGGGATGAAGTTACTGCTTTTGTTGTTGACCAAGAAAACCTGCTCCTTTTACTTGTAAATCGTCTCCCCGGCAACGGCGTCAAATTTTGATTATGCCCAAAAGATTACTTGCGGTTATCACAATATAGTTGGGGTGTCGATTCCTCAAAGAGATTGTTACAAGGAACTAATTCACTTAGTAAATACGTTAGCAATAATGTATTTAAAGAAAATATTGGATTGACAATTTAAGATAAAAACTATAGATGAATTCTTAGGAATATCAGCAGAGAAAAGCAGCGAAGCATTGGGAATTCCTTATATATCAACTCCTATATTCAGTTATTGATTCTTTTCATTATGCAATTGATAGTTTCATACCCAAACCAACAATTGGAAGATATTCAATTCTAAACCTATTAAATTCTAAGATAATCAATGATTATTTTCTCTATGTTAACAGAACACAAAAGTTATCATTACGAGCTATCTAACGTAGATAATATACCCTCAGACAATACTGCAACAGAAGACCAACACAAAAAATAACTTTACCAGTCACAACTGGTTTCACAAATCACACATAGAAGAAGCATGACTGGATCTATATGGGAGTTGACAAAACAAGTTTCTGGATTATAAAGCGAAAGATAATAAAGAACAACAACCATAAATTATATTAAACATTAAATGGTACTTTTAAGAATCAACAACATAAACATATAAATTCAAATATAAGAGTTCATCATTAGCTTTACCTAGAAGATTAGCTCTCTATGGAAGAAGAGATACAGCCTTGATAGATCGGAGAGACGTCATGGTTTCCTTGAAGTTCTTCGTTCTCTTCTCTTGATTTTGTGTTTGTGGCTATTTGATGTGTGTTTTTCTCTTATTTCTCTCTATTTTTCTCTTATTTTCTCCCCTCCTAGGGTTTTGGACGATTTTGGTTTTATATAGAGCAACCCTGGAGGCATGATTTGCATAAAAACGCACTGACCATTAAACCCTGGAATACGTATACGAGTCGCGACGCGTGGCCAGCTTTGCAGGATAATGATTCATGCATTTTTGTTTATTCCATGTGCTTTCGATGCGTCTGTAAGATACCGAAACATGTGTAATTAATCCAAACTTCATATTCCATTGCTCCCAATAACAAAGCACAAAATAAACTCTAATTAAGATCAATTACATGATAATTAAGCTGAGTTAGCGATGTTCAAAATACACTTTCATGCACTTATCAGGTTGCCTTGACTATTTCTTCACATGAGATGGACCTCATCGTTCTATCATTTCTTCTTCTTCCAGTAGCACAAACCTCATTACCTGTTTGGGACCACAATCACCCAACCTTTAGTGTACCATTGAGACTTTCAAAGGCTTCTAGAGACTCGTACGCCCTTAGCTCCAATACCAAATAGTGGAATCTCTCTAAAAAATTCTTCAATGGCTCATCATTCCTTTATTTTATCGTCATCTTCCTCCCAGATCTCCTCTACAGGTGTAGAGCTAGCCACAACCACTGACCTCACCTTGCAAGTGTTTTTTATTCCAACCTCATGATCCCCTTCCATTTCAACTGCTCTCTTCCTACTAGCAATAACCTCCCTCCACCGAGTTTGCTCTCCCGATTTCTTCTCCAACATCTGAATTTTCTCCACAATGGTTTTCATGAAGGCGTGGGTTACCTCTCTTTCTTTTCACGCGTTCTCTTTTCCCAATTGCAAGTTCTCTTCCAACATCTTCATCTACTCTGCCATTGAGTCCTCTGGAACTCTCTATTCTCCTCCATTTCCATCATCTTAGTGTGTTTGCTAATTTATATACTATATCCTTATAGGCGGCACCAACTGTTGACGGCTGATTTCGATCAAAGGGCAATATAGGAAATTAACCATTCGAATAAACCTCCATCAGTAGTGAAGTTTTTTAGTTAGTAAGGAATGGCTCAAATATAGAGTTTACTATTCCAAAGTTGTTGCATAGTCGTGAACCTCATGAATCTTGAGGTGGGACCACAACCTCCCAACCTTTAGTGCACCATTGAGACTTTCCAAGGCTTCTAGAGACTCATACTCCTCGACCTCCAATTCTAAATAATGGCATCTACTAAAAAATTATTCAGCGGCTCATCATCCCGTTGTTTCATCATCCTTAGTCAACCAATTATCTTCCCCGGTGCGCATGCCTTTTAAAATGGTGCACGAGCAAGACTTCATTAGCTGTGAAAAGTTGCTGATACTTCCAGAAGTCAAGTTTCTAAACCATAAGTTGGCTAGCCCTCATAGGGTTTGGGAAAATACCTTACAGACTGCTTCCCCAACCACGCCTTGAATGTCCATGAGTAAGGAGAATTTCTCAACATGCGACTTAGTGTATGTGTTACCCTTGTAATTGTCAATCGCACGTATAGAGAACCTCTTGGAGAACTCCATATCCAACATTTCCTTAGTAAAATGGGATGCCACCTCCGTATCTTGGTGATCCCGAGCACCTCATCGTATGCTATTTTCCCATTTCCTAATCTCATTCTGGAACCAAATCCTCAGACGACTCTCAGTGTCCTCATCATACTCGCTCCTTTGAGTGTGATATCTCTTTCCACTCAGAGCTCTTCATCCTCATTCCCAATATCGTCCGAGCTCACTCTCCTCAAAACATGGGCTATTACTGGATGATTCTGGGGTTTGCTCATCATCATCTTCCTCCCAGATCTCTTCTATAGGTGTAGAGCTAGCCACAACCACTGACCTCACCCTGTAAGTGTTCTTTATTCCAACCTCACAATCCCCTTCCATTTCAGCTGCTCTCTTCCCACTGGCAATAACCTTCCTCCCGCTGACTAGGGCCTGTATGTATTTGCTCTCCAACATCTTAAGTTTCTCCACAATGGTTTTCATGAAGGTCTAGGTTACCTCTCTTTCTTTTCACACGTTCTCCTTTTCCAATCGTAAGTTCTCTTCCATCATCTTCATCTATTCCACTGTTGAGACCTCCGAAACTCTATAATTCTTCTCATCTGCCATCGTCTTAGTGTGTTTTCTAATTTTCATAATTTATCCTCATAGACGACGCCAATGCTTGACGGTCGATTTCGTTCGATGGGTGATATAGGAAATTAACCCTTCAAATAAACCTCCATCAGTTGTGAATTTGTTTGGTTAATAGGGAAAAAGGGAAATTAAGCCAACAGATAAGATAATACAGAGTTTACATGATTCGATGAAGAAGAGCTCAAACATGCATATGTTGGTTTCTATGATTATTCCCAAGATCAAAATAAGCAAAGAAATGTGAATGAATAATGAAGAAATATGGCGGAATGTGAATGAATAATGAAGAAATATGGCGGAATCATACTTACAACGATCGGTTTAAGGATGAGTTGATGAACAAATTTTGCTCATCCAAGATGCTCAAATTTCGGCCAAGACAAAGAAAAATTTTGATTTTCCAATCCCTTGAATAGGTTTCCCTATCTTCTCTTGATGATCCTTGAAGAGTGCTAGCCCTTTGATAAATTTTGCAACAAATTTATCAATTATTTCTTATCAATTTCGGCTAAGAAAATGAAAGAAATGAGAGAGAAAACCATTCCACTGCATTCGGCAATGAGAGAGGAGAATGAAGCTTATGTGTTTTTGTTTTAAAAATAATAATAATCATTTACCAAAAGTGGTATTTGGTATATGTCACAACTTGCTTTCATTATTTGGAGTGTTGCACACACTATCACCAACCACACCTAAACACATCAACCTAAAGTGATAAAGGTGACATGTGATGTGATGGTTAATGTGACATGTGGGCCCCACTCGATTTCGAATGCGAGTAGGCCCGCAAACACTCCCGGGCTCGGGTTCGTTAATTCCAAATTAACGAACTTCCGTCGCGACGTAAATAAATTGAATTTAATTAAATAATTAAGCCTAATAAAATTACTATTCACATCGCTTATGAAATAATTCTAAATTAACTCATTTGCCCGAATTAAAATCTAATTTTAATTCCGCGTCGAAATCTAATTTCGAATAATATATCGAATATATTATTTTATCGATTAATTCCAAATTAATCTTTTCTCTCTTCAAATAGTACTTTATGCAAGATAAAGTCTCTCCGCAATTAATCCCAGATTAATTTAGCTCGAATCATACGTCATCGGTGAATCTTCGGAAAGCGACCCAAGAGATCCCTGGATATGTTGGCAGTAAATACGGTCATCAGACTAGCCGAAGACGTACGTACCTCGTACTATATTTTTACCGATTTACGAGACAAGGTTGGCTTCTAGCAAAGCACCATGCCTACCCAATTCTCCAGAAATATTCTTAATGGAATATATGAACTTTATCAGGCGTAGTATACCATAGTATTATGTATTACGATCCAGTATCAGATGTCACGTGCAAAGCTTGGGGCTGGAATAGTGTGTGCCACGTACAAAGCACATATCGGATATCAAGCAACTAGTCTATTTGAATCGGATAATCATGACCTTGTCATATTATCCCGATGGTTGTAACACAATAGAGAACCAGTTCTAAATCCCTGCGTGATCATCATCTCCATATGTCTGAAGTGATACTTCCGTCTTGACATCACATCCAATACACTACGATTCTCAATAAACCCAGTAGAGGCATACATAGAACCTGTTAAAGTCCTAGAAGACCAAAACCAAAGTTTACCGATTGTCGCAAGTACTAGCGATGCAAGTCTCAGGTTAAGACCAAATACACCTACCATGAAGCGGACTCCCATAGACACATATACATACTACCAATGGGATTTCGCAGGGTCTATCCAGAGCGAAGCTGGTTGCCGTACCATCGGTAAAACACAACCTCCTATCGCACTTGCATAAGTATCTTATACTTAAACATATGAGAACTATACCGTTATGCCCTCACAACGTGCACAAGTGTAATACTAGTCTATTCCGCATTGTCGATGTCCAGTCTTGATAATACTACGACTAGAGATATTTAATGATTAAACCTTTCTGGATTGATACTGTCTCATATCATCTCAATCCGGAACTAATCATATGGACTTTTACCATTTATATATGAAAGTAAATAAATTACAAAACGGTAAAAGGTAATTCCATTACTACATAGTTAATTTTGTACAAAAACACAATGTCTTTTACAAACAGTGACGCTATGGGTCATAACTGTCCAACAATCTCCCACTTGGCCTATAGCCAGTCACTCAAGCATCTAATACCTGAACTATGTACATGTCGCTCAATCTTTTGCTGAGGAATCACTTTCGTCAGCAGATCTGCCATGTTGTCATCTGATGCGACCTTCTCGACCTTCACATCGTCACGATGTATGATCTCACATATCAGATGGAAACGTCGAAGAACATGCTTGGATCGTTGATGAGACCGCGGTTCCTTAACCTGCGCTATAGCCCCGTTATTGTCACAATACAATGGATTTCAGATCCAAACTGCTTTCTTTGCTGCTTCAGCTGCAGCAATATACTCCACTTTTGTTGTTGAATCGGTAACAGTCTCTTGCTTGGAAGATTTCCAGCTCACTACTCCGTTATTCAAATAAAATATGTACCCAGATTACGACTTACAGTCGTCTTTGTCTGTTTGGAAACTTGCATCGGTATATCCAGTTACCTCAAGTTCTGAAAGCATCCTTAGTTCGTCTAAGATACTTTAGGATATTCTTAACCGCCATCCAGTGACCTTCACCTGGATCGGCCTGATAGTGACTACACATGCTCAAAGCATAGGAGACATCAGTTCGTGTACATATCATGGCATACATTATCGATCCGACTGCCGAGGTGAACGGTATCCGACTCATGTTGTCTCTCTCATCTGGAGTTTTAGGACACATGTCCTTAGATAGATGGACGCCATGTGACACTAGCAACAGTCCTCTCTTGGACTGATCCATGTGGAATCTCTTCAACACTTTGTCAATATATGTACTCTGGGAGAGTCCAAGCAGCTTTCTAGATCTATCCCGGTAGATCTTTATTCCCAGAATAAAGGCTGCTTCTCCCAGATCTTTCATGGAGAATTTCAATGAAAGCCAAGCTTTCACCGACGTTAGCAGGGGAATGTCATTGCCTATAAGCAATACATTGTCAACATAAAAGGACAATAAAATTCAGTGCTCTCCCACTAACCTTCTTGTATACACAAGGATCATCTTCGTTTTGAATGAAATCATATTCTTTTATGATCTCATCAAAAGGTTGGTTCCATGACCGCGATGCTTGCTTCAGTCCATAAATGGACCGATTTAACTTACAAACCTTGTTTGCAAGTCTAGGCATGATAAAACCGTCAGGCTGTTGCATATAAAAATCCTCCAAAAGGTTTCCGTTAAGGAAAGCGGTTTTAACGTCCATCTGCCATATCTCGTAATCGAAATATGCAGTAATTACAAGCATTATCCGAATCCATTTAATCATGGCAACGGGTGAGAAAGTTTCATCGTAATCAACACCATATCGTTGACGATACCCCATTCGCTACAAGCCTAGCTTTGTACGTTTGTACATTGCCATCCATGTCGGTCTTCTTCTTGAAGACCCATTTGCAACCAATAGGCTTTACGCCTTCTGGTGCATCAACCAGTGTCCAAACTTGGTTGGTGTACATGGAATCCATTTCGGACTTCATGGCCTCTTGCCATAAAGTGGAATCGATATCTTGTATCGCTTCCTCATACGTAGCCGGTTCATTATCCTCAATGAGATTAATATCTACATGAGGTGAGATCAGAAACCCATACCTTTCAGGTTGTTTCCTGACTCTCTCCGACCTACGCGGTCCTTGTGTAATAGAAGATTGTTGCATAGTATCATCCCGGATAGACTGTTCTTGTTCCGTTGAGGATTCTATGCCAGGAACAGTATCACTTCGATTTTCATCGAGTTCTACTTTCCTCCCACTAACCACTGCATTTAGGAATTCCTTCTCAAGGAAAACCGCATGTAGAGCAACAAATACTTTGTTCACTCGTGGGTGATAGAAGTAATATCCTTTGGTTTCCCTAAGATATCCTACGAATAGGCATTTATCCGATTTGGGTTCAAGTTTGGTACCTTCCAAATGTTTGACGTATGCCCAGCATCCCCAAATCTTCAGGAATGAGAAACCCGGTTTCTTTTCTGTCCATATCTCATACGGAGTCTGTTGTACAGACTTTGACGGAATCTTATTCAAAATAAGAATTGCACTGTTTAATCCATATCCCCATAAGGAAATAGGTAGCTCAGTGCGACTCATCATAGACTTAACCATGTCCAACAAGGTTCGATTTCTCCGTTCGGACACACCGTTTAATTACGGTGTTCCAGGAGGAGTCCACTGTGAAAGAATGCCATATTCTTTCAGGTAATCTAGAAACTCATTGTTCAAGTATTCGCCACCACGGTCCGACCGTAATGTTTAATACTCTTACCGGTCTGTTTTTCAACTTCGTGTCAAAACTCTTTGAATTTCTCAAAAGTTTCCAACTTGTGTCTCATAAGATACACATAACCATAACGCGATGCATCATCCGTAAAGGTTACGAAGTATTCGTATCTACCTCTAGCCTGGCTAGACATGGGCCCACACACGTCACTATGAATGAGGGCTAACAGTTCGGTGGCGCGTTCACCTTTACAGCTAAAAAGTGATTTAGGCATTTTACCTAATAAGCAAGATTCGCAGACGTCATATGAATTTAGATCAAATCCATCCAAGTACCCACTCTTCGAAAGTGTGGATATGTGAGTCTTGTTTATGTGTCCCAGACGACAGTGCCATATATAAGTTTCATATTTGTTACTCATTTTGAGCCTTTTATTTGTTATATTATATGTTTGAGATTGACTTATATTCAAAATATAAAGACCATTATTTACTACAGCAGTGCAAATTTCTATATCATTTTTATAAATAAAACACCCGGTGTTTCTAAATACAAAAGTGTACCCACATTGGGTTAACATAGATACATAAATAATATTCCGAGTCAAACTAGGTACATAATAACAGTCATTAAGTTCAAGTACATACCCTGGGGCAGTTCCAAAACAAAAGTGCCAACGGCCAAAACCGCAACTGGAGTCCCATTTCTGACACGTAGATCAATCTCCCCTGAAGCCAGTCTCCTGCTAATCCGCAGATCCTGCACATCAGTACATATATGAGTTCCACAACCAGAATCAAAAATCCAATTTTTAAAACTAGAAGTAGTCATGTTTATTTCAATAACAAACATACCTGAGGCCGATGCCTTGCCCGCCTTTATCTCCTTCTAGAGCGCCTTGTACTCACGGCAGTCACGCTTCCAGTGACCCCGCTTCCCGCACTGGAGGCAAGCATCCTGAGATTTGTCATTGGGCTTCCCAGAAGCCTTTGACGCTTTGGCCTTGCCCTTTCTTTTATGCTTCTTCTTCTTCACACCTCCAGTTGCCTTGGGCCCAGCCCTCGGTGTCTGAGATGTCGAAGCAAAGTGCTCTTCGCGCTTGTTGCCCTTGAGAGGCTCATTCTCAGCTTCATTGAGAGTAGATAATAACTCTCCAAGAGTATCATCTCTGTTCATCATGTTATAATTTATGATGAATTGTCTCCAAGTGTCAGGGAGAGACTGCAATATCAAATCTATAGTAGTCTCAGCCTCGAGGACTATCCCCATCTGAGAAAGCTCATCTATGTCAGTAATCATTTGTGCCATATGGGACTCAATGGACATGCCTTCTGACATACGTGAACGGAAGAGCTTCTTTTTAACTAATATCTCTGCGATCTTCGATTAGATCGGTGAAGATCTTACAACCTCGCCAATATGTTATAGAGATCCAAGTCCTTGTTCTGTAGACGAAAATGTTGAGTCATAGAAGCAAGCATAATAGATTGAGTAGTATCGCAATCATCGCTGTGAGTCTTCCAAAGCTCCAGCTCAAGTAACTGATCAGGTGTGGGCTTAGGCCCAAGAGGTGTCTGTTTGGTGTATAGCAGCCTCTCGGCTCCAAGGACTATCCTTAGATTCATTTCCCAATCGGTAAAGTTCGTGCCCTTAAAGACATTTTCGCTCATGATATTGTCTCGGACATTTCCCTTTCCTTTCATCTTGACTACGATAGTCCAACTATCTAGTCAACGATATTTGGGTACTGTCTAACTGTTACAAGAAAAATAACATTGTATTAGTCCAATAATAAAATAATTTTGACGAAATAATTTGAAAGCGCGTAAAGCTAAGTATCTGAATGAAATTGCAAATTCAATACTAGTCTCCCACTATTTTTCGGTGAGCCTCTAACCCTCTGTCGAGTACTCGGGAAACCTAGTTTCCTAGTGGGCTAGGATCCCGTTAAATAACACACAACCTTGACTTTGGCCAACAAGCTGTATGATATTTAACTAGGTAGATCTCGAAGATTAATTGGATCTCATCCAATTCCTAGATCCGGTTGGTGGACATCCAAGTCCAAAATATATATACAATACATATGCCAATGTATCCAATATATTTTCCTAACCTTTTTCCTCTGAATCAACTAAACCTTGGCTTTGGCACAACAAGCTTAATGATTCCAGTTAAGCGGGACCCATTGACATGGAAAGTTTCGTAATCAATGTCGATGGACAAGAAGTGATCTTGACTTTGGCCAACAAATCACGACTTGGACAAGACACCGATATGGAACAAAACTCTCATGATTCAAACACATCCGCAATTGACAAAGGTCTTGACTTTGGCCAACAAACCAATGCCAACTTTAGATCTTGAGTAAGAATCACTCAACGGAAGAAAAAACGCTTAATATGTTTTGAGGGTTTTTCGCATAAATTGGCAACCAATTTATTATCTTTGTTAAGGTCTCATCATACACCCTTAAGCATGCTTCTAAAACATCATAAGGTGCGTAAAGTAAATTAATAACGATATGCGGATGGATATTTAAACAGATTATTCCTAGAACAAATTGCTCCATTTCCTCTCCCCGGCTAGCACTATTCCACTTCTGCCCAATTACATAATACAATAATAGAAACCTCATTAACATTGAGGGGAATTAGGTGAGAAGAGAATACAAAGAGACAATAAGAGATAAGGCTGGACACGCAGGTCCAATTTATAAATTCCAAATTTACAATAATTTCTAAAATTACCTTTTCCTTCTAATATCCATATGATATATGCTATTCATTCAACACATCCATATATTCATTCATAGCATGCATTTCAACCGATCTAATCCAATTAATTAGTCTTTAATTATGTGACCATCCAATGGTCAAACAACGATTTGATTTTGCGCGAGTCCAACTCGTTTGAGAATAAGTACTTAAGTACGAATTCTTGAATTATATCGAACTAATCCTTAAATCTAATTAAGTCGTATTCAATACTAATTCATTTATTTAATTCCAAATTAAATATTTACACTTTTTGTCACACCTGTCCCCTTAGGTAGGGTAGGGGTGGGACGGAGACTGGAAACTGGCAGAGTTTCCCCTGTAATATGGACTAATCCTCCAAATACAAGGAAAAACTAAACTGAAATATCATCATAACTTAGGATCTCCATGATCCAACTCAAAGGAATATCCAGAAAGAAAAATACAATATCCTCAGTATCAAAATAAAGGCTCAAATGCTTATAACCAAATAACAAATTCTTCCAAGGAAATACATATCTAGAATCCATAGTTCAAAACATAACCAGGACATTCTATTATTGGCACAACCTTTCTCTACTGGCAGAGAATGATGACGAAACAGCAGATGAAAAGATGATCTACTAATCTGCTAACCTGAAATGTTAAGGAAATGGGTAAGCTCACGCTTAGTGCAATGGATCACAGCTTAGTGCCGTGGATAAACAAGTAACAAGGTGGATCGAATAAGTATTTCATACTATAAATAAGTACATAAAGCTGTAAGTCAATAAATTCAACGTTTACTTGAAATCATAAATCTCATTTCTCATAAAACTCATACTGCTCATGAATACTTTGAATAATAAAGCTCATTTCTCATAAAACTCATACTGCTCAAGAATACTATGAATAATAAAGCTCATTTCTTCATCTATATGCACACTCTCGTGACAAATACGGCAAAACTGGCAACATGGGGCATCCCCACGGCAATAACTGGCATCCGGAGCAAAACTGGCAACATGAGACCTCATCTCACGGCAAATAAATTGGCAACATATATGTACACGGGGTGCATCCTAGCATAAAATCATTTCTGAAATCCATGCTCATATATCTCAAATCATGCAAGTTTCTCATTTATCACAAACATATGATTTCAACATAATCAATATTCGATCCATACCTTATAGCAAAAATATAAACTTTCTAAAAACAAACTCATTTAATGCATTATCTTAAAAATTCATTTAAGAAAAGCATACATAATATATACTTTGAAAACATCAATGTTACAAGCTTATCCACGCACCTGGTGAGCTGACTACAGATAAAGAATCTATGCAGCAGGACCGTCCCTGCTTACGGTATCACGATCACCTATAGAGATAAAAGAATTTACTATAAGGAACATAATCCTAACTAGAATGGATGATAGAACATGAAAGAAACGTGATTCGTTCGGTCTCGTAAACTTAACGAAAATTACAATTCGGAGGTCCGTTACTACTCGGAATGGTCTGAAATTCGCGGAGGATACTCAGAAAATCGGCGGCAGAATTCTGCCTGGCGCGTGGGGTCCACGCGCCTCCCCTTTTGTCCGCACGTGGGCCTCACGCGCCGCCATATGAGTGGCGTGTGAGCGCCACGCTCCGGCCGGATGAAGAATTTTTCCGACGGCCGATCATTCTTCTCCTCTTCCTGGATCTAATGCCACTGACGGATCGTCGATCGGAGTTTCGGATCAACGGGAAATCAAGAAAAACCATAAAACGTTTCTTACCGAGATTTCTACGAAAAATTAGGAGTTTCCCGAGATGAAACTACTACCAAAATGATCCTCTCGTCAAGATCTACACTTTTCCTTAATGACTCGGTTGGGTTTGACAGTCGGATCGGCTGGATCGGGACTAAGCTTCTCTTTTTCTTCTTTTTTTCTCTCTCTCCCTCACGTCTGCTCTCTGTCTCTTCTTATCTTCTATTATATATTTTTTTTAAAACTTACATAATGATGACTTATGGGTTTGTGTGCGTGCAAATGTGTACACAGTATACTTATATGGCAAAAATTCGTTTGCCATCCTAAACTTGATCTTAACCACATTTTTAACTCCAACATCCACAAACTTACAATTAAATCCTTAATTTCCACCCACCAAAAGTAATAAAATAAAAATATGGGTAAAATCATTAATTTGGGGTGTTAGATCATCAATCCGAGGCAAAGGATATTTGTTACGAATGGTAACCCTGTTCAATTTCCGATAATCGATACACAATCTCATTGAACCATCTTTCTTCTTCACGAATAACACTGGTGCACCCCACGGTGACGAACTAGGTTTTATAAAGCCTTTATCTAGCAATTCTTGCAATTGTATCTTCAACTCTTTCAACTCTACAGGAGCCATCCTGTAAGGAGCAAGGGATATAGAGGCTGTACCAGAAATTACATCGATGCAGAAATCAACTTCTCTATCCGGTGGTAAACCAGGTAGTTCATCTGGAAAAACATCGGCAAATTCCCTCACAATCGAAATCTCATGCAAATCTGATGTACCCATACTGGTATCTACTATGTGAGCTAAATAGGCATCAAAACCTTTCCGCAACAACTTACTGGCTCGAATTGCAGATATCACATAGGAGGGAACAAATCTTCTCTCCCCTCTAAAAGAAAATCTTTGCCCATCCAGACCCTCAAAATCCACAACTTTCTCATGACAATTTACTGTTGCACGATGATAAGATAACCAATCCATACCCAAAATGATATCAAAATCATACATCTCCATGCAAATCAAATCTGCTAACAATTCATGCTCACCAACATGGATTACACATCCTCTGTAAACTTGCTTAGCAAGAATGAAATATCCGACATGGGTATCAACAACTAATTCACAATCTAACTCACTTCCTTCTCTATCGGCATGTAATGCAAAATATTTTGAAACAAAAGAATGTGTAGCACCAGGATCAATGAGTATTCGGGCATTTCGACCAAAGATAAACACCATACCTGTGATAACCTCTGGTGCTGCTAAAGCTTCCTGTTGCATCATAGCGAACACTCTGCCTTGGGCTCTAGGTCTGCTAGTCTGACCACCTGGAGCAACTCTACTCTGAGCACCCGAACCTGTGGGAGCTCCAGAAGTCTGACCACGAACCCCACTCTGACTAAAATTGCCTCTGAAATTCTGAGCTGGAGGAATAGATGTCCTCTGAATCTGTCCACTGTTATCATTAACATTAGGACAATCTCTCTTTAAGTTACCCACTTCACCGCACAAAAAGCAACCCTTGGAACCCAACCTGCACTCTCCAGGATGATTCTTCCCACAAGTAGCACATGGTGAAAATCTTCTACCTCAAAGTTGACTTTGCTGACCACTAGGTGTACCATCAAAAGGAGCTCTCAATGAACTCTGACTAACTGTTGGTCGGCTTTACTTCTGCGGCTGCCCAGAACTCATTTGCTAACTACCACCGGGTCTTGAGTCACCCCCTTTCTTTCTCTGATTTCTTTCCCCAAAAGATCGATGATCCCTATTTCTCTTCCTCATCTGATAATCTAGACCCACTTGCCATTCTCTTTCTGCAAACTCTGCTTTTCTAGCAAAATCTGCCATTTCTGTTAAACTGTCCATAGGAAATAATCGGATCCTGGATCTTAATTCTGCATTTAGACCATTTAGAAAATGATCCATCTTACCTTGTTCATGGTCTTTCAGATGTGGAACAAACTGCACCAACTCATGAAAGGCGGTGTCATACTAATCCACTGTGCGATTACCCTGAATCAACCTATAAAATTCTCATCTTTTCTCATCCATGAAAGCAGAATTCATATAATTACTCATGAACTCTTTCTTGAATTTCTCCCAAGTCAAAACATTAGTATCTGAAAATTTACCTCTGACACTTTTCCACCACTTATCAGCCTGCTCAGTCAAAAGTTGATACACATGGTGGCATTTCTGTTCATCAGTCAATCTTATCAGTTCAAAAGCATTCTCAACTCTATCCAAGAAATTCCCTGCTACAATGGGATCTTTTTCCCATCAAACTCAACAGCTCCATTTTCTCTCATTCTTTTAGCAATATTATCTTCGTTAACTACATGAGCTACCTGAGCTGGACCATGACCCCATGCTGGAGGGTAGAATCCCGGGGGAGGTGGAGGAGGTACTGGAATGTTTCCCTGAGGTGCTGCAGGGGCTGGAGGAACATTACTACTATGAGGATGGTGAACTGGAGTACTATCTCCAAAAACCGAGGCTATAGAATCTTCTACAACAGGATTAGGGTTCCCTCAAAGGGTTCCCCGTCATAAGAATTAACCTCCTCATCAACTGGAGGTGCCCTAGAAGGTTGGCCAATATTTGCTATCCTACGAGTACGGACTCGACTCGTACCTCGAACTCTGGAACGCGGAGGCATCTGAAAACACATGAAAGATGTCATTCGCTAAAAGACATAGAATAACTGTTAAAGAAAGGAATGTCTACAGAATCTATGAACCCTGGGCTCTGATACTTTTAATGCACTTTAACGACTTAGATTCCAAATCTAATCTTAATAGGTCTCAAAGCCCAACTAACATCCAATGTTCGTTTAATTAAATTCCGATGAGCTTTCAATTGATTTCATAAGACATGGGCTTTGGTCAATGTGGGTCAAACCCAATTACCAAGCCCAAGTAAGGAATCACCCTCATTTGCCATAAAACCAATATCAAGCCCATAAGGCCCAATTAAACTTTAAAGCCCATTTATCACATTTGGACTTAATGGAATGATTTAGGCCTAATTTGGATCCAATCCAATTGGCCTAAACCAACTTGGCCCAACCAAGCCCATTATGCCTAAATATAATAATTTCAAGCCCAATTCAAAATTAAGCCCATTAACCAAATTTTAAAATTCCAAATTTTATAACTTAATTAATTAAAGTTTAATACATCAATTAATTAACTAAATCAATATTTCCAAAATACAATTTAACCAATTAATTATGTATCTAATTGTTCAATTAATGTCCAACATTTTTGAATCAAAAATCAAGTCCAATACATGCCATATAGCTCTTGGCCAAGGTAATGAATTTTGTCCGATTTCATTTTTCAATCCGATCGAATTACAAATCAACATGTCCATTTCGTTTCAAGTCATCCAATGATCATCAAAACAAAAAATTCCAAGAGCCTAGGGTAACCAATGCATTCGGCCAAGCCTAATGGTGGGGCAAAATTTGATCCAATCAATATTTGTTGAAATTGATCTTATCCAACCTCAATTTATCAATATACAAGTATACTCAATCATTCAATTTAATCAATTCATGCTCACAATGATTTTCCCCAAATTTTACCCTAATACATTTCATGCTCATTTTAGGCTCTGATACCATTGTTGGTTTCTATGATTATTCCCAAGATCAAAATAAGCAAAGAAATGTGAATGAATAATGAAGAAATATGGCGGAATCATACTTACAACGATCGGTTTAAGGATGAGTTGATGAACAAATTTTGCTCCTCCAAGATGCTCAAATTTCGGCCAAGACAAAGAACAATGCTCCAAGCTTTGTTTTGATTTTCCAAGCCCTTGAATAGGTTTCCCTATCACCTCTTGATGATCCTTGAAGAGTGCTAGCCCTTTGATAAACTTTGCAACAAATTTTATCAATTATTTCTTCTCAATTTCGGCCAAGAAAATGAAAGAAATGGGAGAGAAAACCAGTCCACTGCATTCGGCAATGAGAGATGAGAATGAAACTTATGTGTTTTTGTTTTAAAAACAATAATAATCATTTACCAAAAGTGGTATTTGGTATATGTCACAACTTGCTTTCATTATTTGGAGTGTTGCACACACTATCACCAACCACACCTAAACACATCAACCTAAAGTGATAAAGGTGACATGTGATGTGATGGTTGATGTGACATGTGGGCCCCACTCGATTCTGAATGTGAGTGGGCCCGCAAACATTCCCGGGCTCGAGTTTGTTAATTTCAAATTAACGAACTTCCGTCACGACGTAATTAAATCGAATTTAATTAAATAATTAAACCTAGCAAAATTACTATTCACGTCGCTTACGAATTAATTCTAAATTAACTCGTTTGCCCGAATTAAAATCTAAATTTAATTCCGCGTCGAAATCTAATTTCGAATAATATATTGAATATATTATTTTATCGATTAATTCCAAATTAATCTTTTCTCTCTTCAAATAGTACTTTATCTAAGATAAAGTCTCTCCGTAATTAATCCCAGATTAATTTAGTTCGAATCATACGTCATCGGTGAATCTTCGGGAAGCAACCCAAGAGATCTCTGGATATGTTGGCAGTAAATACGGTCGTCGGACTATCCGAACACGTACGTATCTCGTACTACATTTTTACCGATTTACGAGACAATGTTGGCTTCTAGCAAAGCATCATGCCTACCCAATTCTCCAGAAATATTCTTAATGGAATATACGATCTTTATCAAGTGTAGTATATCATAGTATTGTGTATTGCGATCCAGTATGAGATGTCACGTGCAAGGCCTGGGGCTGGAATAGTGTCTTCCCCGTACGAAGCACATATCGGATATCAAGCAACTAGTCTCTTTGAATCAGATAATCATGACCTTGTCATTTTATCCCGATGGTTGCAACACAATAGAGAACCAGTTCTGAATCCCTGCGTGATCATCATCTCCATATGTCTGAAGTGATACTTCCATCTTGACATCACATCCAATACACTACGATTCTCAATAAACCCAGTAGAGGCGTACACAGAACCTGTTAAAATCCTAGACGACCAAAACCAAAGTTTACCGATTGTCGGAAGTACTAGCGATGCAAGTCTCAAGTTAAGACCAAATACACCTACCCTGAAGCGGACTCCCATAGACACATATACATACTACCAATGGGATTCCACGGGGTCTATCCAGAGCGAAGCTGTTTTCCGTATCATCGGTAAAACACAACCTCCTATCGCACTTGCATAAGTATCTTATACTTAAACATATGAGAATTATACCGTTATACTCTCACAACGCACACAAGTGCAATACTAATCTATTCCGCATTATCGATGTCCAGTATCGATAATACTACGACTATGGATATTTAATGATTAAACCTTTATGGATTGATACTGTCTCATATTATCTCAATTCGGAACTAATCATATGAACTTTTACCATTTATATATGAAAGTAAATAAATTACAAAACGGTAAAAGGCAATTCCATTACTACATAGTTAATTTTGTACAAAAACACAATGTCTTTTACAAACAGTGACGCTATGGGTCATAACTGTCCAACAGCATTTACGGGAGAAAATGGGGTGTGTCTCATTACTGCTCGGGGTCAAGAATGACCGAGCTACAAAAGAGGGGTGGATACAAGAATGCAACAATAAGCACATCGAATCTTACAACAAGTCCGATACAAATATCTCAAGTGGTCGGGTGCAGACCTACTTTCTCTCTCTAGCACTAGATTTTTCTCTATTGGCTTCTTTTTAAGTGTTGAGATGTAAAAATTTTCAACCCTTGAATTAGAGACTTCAACTCCTTTATATAAGCTCACAAATCCATTGTTCCACCATTCATGATGTTAACTCATGTCACTTTGTCATAATTATCTCATGCTTCTTTTCCCCAACCACTTAACAAACAGTCGTACTAACACTTGTCTCAACCACCCCTGTCAGTAAAAACCATCATTTCAACCTTTTGACCATTGTTATACACTTTGTTGGTGTGTCAACATGTAACTCAACTGCTTTGATACTGTTCTGTTTGGCAGGATTTCTTCCCAATGAGAGTTGTTGATCAACTTCTTCACATTAGCCTTCTAGAAGCTCAAACTTCCAAGCATGACATACGTCATAGGACTCCAATATAGGTCAGCCTGTGATCTCATCTTTGTTCCTCAGGTCGGCATACCGAGGGAGATGATACTTGTTAAAGCTTCCTCTAACTTCCTTAAACTGGTTGGGTTGCTAGCATAGATCCTCGGGTTGGCTTCCGCAAATCCTCAGATAAACCTTCTTCTCTAGGTCAGGTCGACGTGCCAATTTGCTCCATCATCAACTCATTTAGCTCCCGTACGAATCCCTTTGTACGACAAGGTCAGGTCGTTCTATTAAACTCCATCAGCTTCTCCAAACTCTTAAGCCTCTATTATGCATTTTGGGCCAAGTACAATACCTACCATACCCTTTCACGATATTTGAACCGTCATCTAGGTGAAAAACCATCGTCAACCCATTGTAATTAATTACCTTCCATATTATATCCTTTTTAATCTTTATACATATATACAACATCAGTACAATGATCTGGGTATGAAGTTACAATTCATCAAATATCAACTTACGTAGGGTTGGCAATATACAGATATAAAAATATGTCACAAATCTAATTCCAAATAAATAGGGATGGGACGAGGAAAATTATCATGTCTAATCTTAAGCTTTATAATAATCAAAGCAATTTAATGAAGTGAAAAATTAAGAGATTTGAACCCAAATAATTTTTAGTCCAATAACCACTCCAGATTTCACAAAAGATCAAAATATATGTCGATCGAGTTCTCCTTTGTCGCACAATTAGAATAAATGGATTAAAAAAGGTCAGTAACCCATCAATCTCTAGAGAGTTACCTTACTTTCTTATTGGACCTGAAATTAATTGTCAGTCAAGTCAAAACAATCTTTAAAAATTAGAAATTATAATCTTCGACTTATTCTTATGAAACAGGATTGCCAGGCGTTAATGGTGACTGCAACGTGCCGGAATGTTTACAGCTTTATCACACCATACTATTTAAGTTATGAACACGTATGCCCTAATCGCAGATGCTTGTACTTTTGCAAAACAACAAATATCTGACGTGTTATTTCTACCCATTCTTTCAATTGAACCATGGATCAAGACAATATTATTTGTCATTTTCCCCTTCATAGTTACTTTACTTGTATTACTTTTCTGCCCTTCTTCATTCTTAAAACTACAACACCGACTGACATATTTAATTGTTGCCAGCTATTTCTGCTATTCCTTCTATTCTAATGGAAAGTAAGATGGATGATGACTGGATGAAGTCACATCATCCAAGATTTTTTTTTCCTTAAAGTATTAATAAATATGAAATAATGGTTAAATGGAAATAAAATTACACAGCGTTTTAATTTAATTTATTTTTATTTATCACTAAAACCACTTCATTTTCTTAATATTTTTATATTAATTTAATATATTTTTTTGGAAATATTGAAAATCCACCGCCAAATCACCTAATATAAGTTTAAGTAGAACAAATAAAATCTGTAACTCCCCGAGCTTTTACAAAAATACACCCACGGATTCGAACCATAACTTGGTTGGGCTTAAGGGACATGAATTCGATATTGAGTTGAGTTTTGTGATGATTTTTTTTTTTAATTATGGTTGGTAATTAATAGATAAAAATTGATAAGTAATTGATTTTTTTAAGAAATGTTGGAAACCCCAACGTTAAATCACCTGGCTCGAATTTAAGCAGAGTAGATAAAATTCTTGACTATCCCAGGCTCGTATAAAAATGCATTTATGAACTCGAATCCAAGACCTACAACTAAATCCTAAATTTTTTACCACCAAATCACACACATTGGAGGAGAAAATCTTTGGTGCAACAGTGATACGTCATCCATGCAACAAGACAATCATCTTTTGTCACGCGTGTTAAAAAGTCAAAAAACAACTAAAAAATAGGAAGAAAATTAAAAATGTTATTTTTTAATTGGTTGGTGGTACCACGTCATCCATATCACTGTTGCACCAAAGATTTACTCCCATTGGAGACACATAATTAAATTTTAATCATCTTTTGTTATACAAACATGCGTGGCAAATAATTATATAAAGATAAATATAAAAAATCATTGGATACAAATTCTTTTCTAAGAAGCCAATCTAGATTCGAGAATGACAATAAATGGCCTCTATGTAATTTGATAATAAAAACAGACCCTAAGTTTAGTAAGACACAAGGTCCCAGCCAAATTTTAGCCTATAAAAAGGAACCTAATTGTGTAAATAATCTCACCAGTAAAGTACTTCTTTACTTAGTATATCTTCTTTTCTTGGGTCCTTCCATCACTGTCGCCATGACTGTGATGGTTCCTGGTACATTGTTCTTTTTATATTCTCCAAAATATCTCACTACTAATATTAATATATTTACTTTCTTGTTAAATAGCTATTATATTACATGCATCATTAACGTTATATGAAATTTTCAAAACGTTGAATTTGATGCTTAACCTTTCTCTATCGTTGTTGTGACCAGAGTCTGCTGTCAAATATGAGACCGTGGAAGAGACGGGGGATAATTTGAAGCTGGAGGGCGAGTTTGTTGTTCCAGTGAGCAATGCTTTTGGCCGTGATTTCAGGTAGATAATTTCATTCTTATTACACATAAATGGCTGCATTTTTTAATGTTGTTTCTGTTCCTTGTGTTACAGGGACTTCGAGAAAGAGAGTATACGAAATGCAACCGTTCAGGAATTCTACAGAAAGAATCACATTTACCAAACCTTTGAATTTGTAAAATTCTTTCTTTTGTCGTGCAGTATTTTTTGTGACAATATAATATGAGAAATTATGTAACATAACTACAGGCAAAGAAGAAGAAAGAGCAATATGGGAAACTAGAAAAGGCAGAAATGAGTATGTGGGAATGCTGTGAGCTTTTAAACGAATACGTGGACGAGAGCGACCCTGATCTCGATGAGCCCCAGATCGAGCATCTCTTACAGACTGCTGAGGCCATCAGAATTGATTATCCTGACGAAGATTGGCTTCATCTCACTGCACTCATCCACGGTAAAATCATATTTATGTTGCATTGCAAGCATGTCAATGTCATGCGTTTTTTTTATTTAATAATTTAAATCTCTTTTAAAATCACGTGATAAAAGATTCTAAGAAGATGTAAATTATATATTTGGAATTTTTGACATGTGGACATTTGGCAGATCTAGGAAAAGTCCTGCTTCACCCTGCGTTCGGAGAGGAGCCGCAGTGGTGTGTGGTCGGTAAGTTCCCATAAGTTTCTAACCTCCGTTGGCTAGTTTTTTAACGCTTATAAAATCATAATTTTTAATATAAGTTAATTTTTGATAATACTTTAATATTTTTTTTTTCCATATTTTATAAATTAGTTTATATTTTTTATCAATGCAAATTTCTTAGGTGACACGTTCCCGCTCGGTTGTGCTTTCGACAAGACCATTGTGCATCACCAGGTGATTAATTTTATTAATACAAGAACACCCAAAATGAAGTTAGCATATAATCTTTGAGAAATATTATTCAAGAAAATTACAAATCTCCATGCAGTTTTTCAAGGAAAATCCAGACTCTCAGAACCCAGCATTCAACAAGAAGCTGGGTATCTATACTGAGAACATTGGACTTGATAAAGTCACCATGTCATGGGGTCACGATGAATACATGCACCTGGTAAGTCATTTAATTACTTAGCTTCCTGGAGCTCTCTGGCTTCTCGTTTTGTATTCTTTCCATTTTCCCATCATCAGGTGGCCAAGGGCAATAACGCCACCCTCCCACCGGCTGCTCTCTTCATCATCAGGTTCCATTCCTTCTATGGTGAGTCCTTTTACTTAAAATTTATCTAATTCATTTAATTTAGTGATAAATTACCACCCTTATAAATTGCATAACAGCAATGCACCGATCTGGAGGTTACACATTCCTGATGAACGATGAAGACAAGGAGATGCTCAATTGGCTCCAAGTGTTCAAGTATATATAATATTCTTTCAAATTCAATACTTCACACAAATTAACATTAAGTAATTCTTATATTGGGTATACTTGTTTGGAGCAGCAAGTATGACCTCTACAGCAAGAGCAAGGTTAAGATCAACCTGGAAGAAGTAAAGCCATACTATCTCTCACTCATCAAGAAGGTTTAGATTTTATGTACCACTACATTAATTTTGTATTAATATTGATGTTAGATTACCAGTTAAGTGATTTTTCTGATCCATTTTCATTTTCCTTTGGCAGTACTTTCCAGAGAAGCTGAAGTGGTGAAAGAAGAAAGCCTCCACCTTTGTATATCAACATCTAGCTAGCTAGCATGCTGTGGCAAGCTTGTACTCTGTTTAGGCTTTATACCAAGTGAAATAAAATTTAGGCACCGCCTATTGTACTTCATGTTGGTGTAAATTAACTCTCTCCCTCTGCGTACTCTTATAAAAATCAAAAGATAAGCGTGTGTCAATCAGATGTATTATTAATCAATTTTAATATGTATCATTCAATCAAATTGTTACTATCATACATTCAATAAAACATAAACATGGAGACTTTAGAAAAACCTCTAATTAATTGAAGAAGATGGAAAACTTAAATCAAATAGAGATGTCTCTGTCCCTAAGAATTTATTAGTCCGCCTCAGTGCTTTACGAATTTCTTGTGACTAATGTTCTCCCAGGATAACTTGGTTGTTTCTTGTAGAAGGGACACTCATTTCTTCAAAAACTAGAATTTGGATTAATGGTGGAAACTCTCAAACTCTAAATATAAGTATGTGAGTAAATATAATGTTGAATTGAGTGGGAAAAAAATGAACCGAAATGCCCCTTTGAACCCTAAGGTTATACTCTTTCATCTTTAGAGGATATATATCTTATACTTGTGTCTTTCCCATAAAACACTTTTTAAGGGATATATTTATGCTACATTTATAAATATCTACTGCGTGATCAACATAGAATTCACATTAAATTAATTGTGATGATTGATCAATTCTCAACAATGAATCCCGATCCATTGTGATTTTTTCTAACTTTTCAATTTCCTTTAAATTATAAATTGCTTGCAAACGCCAAAAGGTTAAACAAGGAATATAATACAAACCTCGGCCTTCCAACTTGTTTACTTGATTTTATTCATCCATTCATAGATGCTTTTGTTGACGGTTGATTTTCTTTCCAGGGGAAAATCCGGAAACTCACTCCTTGAAAAATCTTCCTCCCAATTGTGAATTTGCTTAGTTTGTTGGGAACCAAAAGCAAACTTAGCGGAAAAATCAAAGAAAACACACAGATAAAAACAGAGGATATAACGTGGTTTAGCGGAATGGATCCAACCTACGTTCACAGGCACAAAGAAATGAATTTTTTATGCGTGATCGGACTTGACCGACCTCTTTTTACAAGTGATCGGGTATGACCGAACTATTGTATTCTTTTTATGTTTACAATTAATGCTTCAAAGTAAATTTGCCAACTCTTACAAAAGTGCTCTCAACCTCTTTAAATACTAAGGAAAATAACAATGATTCCACCATCCTCGTGACGTCAGCCACATGAGCCTATCTCTACCGAAAATAAAACCTACCATCTAACATTTCATTAAATCACTCTGTTTGGGTTCTGCCGCACACAATAATTATGATGTCAGCCTGTATCCAACTGTTCACTCAGTGGCGTGTGTCAGAAGATAACCCCATAAGTTTCCCTGTCATGTCTAAGCTTTATGAAGAGTGAAAGTTCCTGAGTCGTGCTTATACTGGTAATCCCGACCTAAGCAATACTAAACCACCCTCCCCCACATGTTCGAATGACTGAGCTGAGACTATCCCGCCCTTCCGAGCTATACTGGCCGGGCAGCACCCGAAGTCCTCAAAAACTGATCTTCCTAAACAATCACACTTCCCAGGTTGGTCAAAGAATGTAGACCGAGCTCGACCATTCAGCTGGACCGGATAACCCTGACTAATATTATCGGACTATAGTGTTCTTGATCTGCTGTCAACACTTAGGCCCAAAAATCACCATCAATATTTGTCCCATAGTTCTTGATTCCAATGAGTATGAGAGTTAGTACCAGGAACTATAAATGCGAGGAGGATGCTGGTTAGTTTTGCGATGTTTCTCTCCTCAGAAAAACTATATAAACTTGCTCAGTAACTGATCTGGTCAGCCTTGTCATTGTCATGTGCTTGGGTCGGGAAACTCTTAATATCAACCTAAATGATGCTAGTGGCTTGTTGCATATACCCCTTCTGCCCTTTTTCAAAATCCTCCATTGGAAACCGTAAGTCATCATTACTACCTTAAATGCCCATCAAATCTTATTAGGGTTTCCCTTACTTTTACTCTTGTCGTGACATTTGTCATTCATCCGCGGCATTCCCGCGAAAACGAAGGTAACCGACTTACCTCGAGCTAACTGAATGGTTCCTTAATATCGTTCATCCAATTAAAATTGAACCGACAAGATTAAGGCTTACATACGTGGAGCCCATCTGAACCCCTCAATTGGATCCAACGGCTGAGATTATCCCGAGTCGTCTATAAAAATGGGAGCATAACACCCTTCCACACTTTTGTGAATTCTCTCTATCAAAATAATAAAGACTTCCTCCATATTCTCAGAGACCAGCAGACTTCACACCGGACTAAGTTCGCTCGTCTTCCATTTCATCAACCAAGTAAGTTCTTCGCTTGACTCACTATCATTTGTCTTTCTTATGTTCTTCAATATGTCTGGATCGTTCTTGCATTCGCATATATTTTTGCTCAGTTCTCTTGTATATTTATTGTGGTATGGCTTGATTTATGGGTGGGTTTTGATAGTTATGATATGTGTGTTCTTAAGTTGGTTTTTTGGTTAATGTTTAGGAAATCTGCATTTGTGGGTTTTTGAATGCGCTTCTGTTTGATGTTGTAGGAAAAATTCACAATTCTGTCATTTTTAGGACACTTAGAACCCTTAGGTTTAGGTTCTCATCCGTTAGAATAGTCCTTCAGTATGGCTTGCTCCTCCCACTAATTACTAACTGATTACCCTCCTCGGGTCCTGCCGTTCATGGAATGTCAGACGCGAAGTCCACCTCGATCACTCTTCTGGAGATTAGGTCCCCTGTTATGTTCCCAGAAGCATCACTCCTCAACTTAAGATCAGTAAGTTGGGAAGATCTTGATATTACCCTAACCCGTCTTAGGAGCATCGGATCTCCCGACCGGATCCTAAACGGGTTCCCTTGGATACGTCATAATTAGATATGGACCGCCCCCAGTGATTATAGAGGAAGAGCTAAGTATCCTTCGGCACCGGTATGCCATCCCAGCCGACATTCAACTAGAGGTTCCAGGCCTTCTAGAGTATGTAAGTCGTCTCGAGGAAGGTTTTGTTGCCCTACTCCCAGTCCAATTCGTGAACGGGTCACGGTTGCCCATGCAAACTTATTTTGCTAGGATGTTGGCCTCGATGGAAATTACTCTCTGCCAGCTAAACTTAAACAGCCAGCGAATTATAGCCGCCCTCTATATAATCTGGCACCAAGTGGGCTTAGGTAAGCCGACCTTTGAAGCGGTTAAATGTCTGTATAGACTAAAAGCCAACCCAAACACCATTGTTGGTACTATCTTTCTTCATATCCTAACATTCCTCCACTTATCACTGACCTTTCTTCCACCAATAAAAACTTCAAAGACACTTTGTTCTGGGCTTCGGGAAATTGGGGGAAAATCTACTCGTCTGATTTCGAGGTTACCGTCTTCCCCGGCGTCTTCACGGATGGAGGTGAGAACTTGTCCCTGGTCATTTCCTTTATTAGTCTTTAAGAAAATATACCTACTATCTGAACCTTTTTAGCCTGCTTGGCGGAGCCCCCCAAGGTTAGCATCAGGTCTGGACCAGAATCAAGAAGGCCAAAGATTTTACCGGCCACTATAAAAGCATTTTCAATGACTCTACCTTTGCCGATTCTGGCCTTATTCCGAACACACCTCCACATGGTCCGAGGCGACCTGGTAAATACGACCTATCCTACTAACAATTGCTTTCATACTCAGCTCCCTTTGGGGTGGCTTTACTTTTGCTTGGATTCTAACCATCTTCTTCGTCTTTCGTTTTGCAGAAATGTCAAGTTCAAAGAGAGTGAAGGGGAGGCTTCAAGATTTGTTGCAGTCGAGTGACCAGATAACATCTGGCTGCTCCCGAGGACATGTCACCATCCTGATTCTGCCCGAGGCCAAAGAGAAAGCCAAAATGACTACTCCTCATACCGTAACTCTTAACGCCATTCTAAGTCTTACAGCTCTCAGCCCTCCAGTCTAAACAACCCAAGCTCCTCCTCGGTCATCAAAGAAACGCCACCACCTGATCGGAGGCGATGAACCAGAGGAGGTTGAAGGACCCCCCGCCAAGAAAACCGCTGCAAAAAAGGGAAGAAAGTAGCCGAGGCCCTTGTCGAGATTAGGAAAGACGGTGTAGTGCTCGGAGTGAATGACTTCAGTGATAAAGTCCATGATATTGTGGCCATCTCATGCCCGCCTTCAATTTGATGGCAAAGATCTTACCTCTTAAGCGGATCCATGCTTATAAGGATATCTCCCCCGATGAGTTGATATCAAGGTCTTAATTCTTCATCAGTGAGGTAACTGCATGCCCTACTCTTGTAATTCTTATCTGACTTAGCGAGTCTAACCTTTGTTTCCAACTCTGCAGCTCGACTATATGATGGCTAAGGACAAAGATTTTTTATCAACTTTTTGTTTGAGGAAGGCCAAGTACAAAGGCTTTAGTCCCAGATGACTGAGTAGGATATTGATTTGGCCAAACAGTTGGAAGAGAATAAGAAACTCACCTCGGAGGTTCAAAGGTTGAATAAGGCTGAGGCGGATGCTAATACTCTGGCCAAGTCTCTCCGTAATGCCTCCGTGATTGCAAAAAAGAACATGGATGCTTCCGAGGAAGATGCCAAAGTGCTGAACTGGGAAAAAACCTTCTCTAGGGACCAAGCTCAGCGATATGACCAAGCAAAGGGATCAGACCATGGACGATCCTGAAGATAACAGTGGTTGAGCTGGAAAATCTAAAGGCGAATGAGGCTGACCTGGAGGCTGCTTTGGACAAAGCTAAGCTGTAAAGGGTAGAGGAGTGCGCGGATATCTTTGCATGGATTTTGCCTGGGTTGGACATGAGGCCGATCCACAACGTTATCAAATTTTGCAAGGGTGAGATATATAATGAAGAGGCCCGAGCCCTACTTCCCCTTCTCGAGCAGGCTCAGGAACCCAAGCCTATACCTGCAGTGCCATTATCCTCAATCCATGAGGTCGTCATATCGAAAATTGAGCCTGAGGCCCCTCATGCTGAACCTGAGGTCTCTATTCCAACTCATGTAGCCCCAGCGTCTTTAACTGAAGTGAAAGTTCCTGCAGTAGGTCTTGATACCGAGGATCCCGAAGCTATGACCAAGATCGAGGCCCCGTCTTTTGTATTTGAGCCTGAAGATCCTCCTGCCTGAGCTTTAAGAACAGTCCATGCATGGACAAAATGAAGGGGGTAACCCCGAGAGGGCACTATGTATCAAAAAAATTTCCTTCTTATAACAGTTTGTACTTCAAACTTTTTTTTTGATTCTTGTCAATTACATGCTTATTTTCCTTTTTCAATACTTGGCATAATTTTTTAACTTTTACAACTGCTCGGCCTCTAGCATGTGGCCATAGGGGAGATGCTCCGACCTTATGGTAAAGGAAATCAAGACTCTGTGGGACACAACCCCCCGAACTGGTGCTAACACTTGGTCACGATGGGATGTTACCTCATCGTGCCAAACAGAATAATGGCAATGTGGGAGATATTTCGACCCCATGCTAAAGAAAAATCAAGACTCGGTAAGACATAACTTGACCCGGAGCTGGTAGTAACATTTGGCTAAGAAGGAATGCTACTTCTTCGTGCCAATCAGAACAATGGCCATGAGGGAGATACTTCAACCCCATGCCGAAGAGAAATCAAGACTCGGTGGGACATAACCAAACCCTGAGCTGGTAGTAACACTTACCCACGAGGGAATGCTACTTCCTCATGCTAATCAGAACAATGGCCATACGCTAGATACTCCGAGCCCATATCAAAGAGAAATCAAGACTTTGTGGGACATAACTTGACCCCGATCTGGTAATAACACTTGGCCACATGGGAATCATTCTTCCTCATGCCAATCAGAACAATGGCCATGGGGGAGATACTCCGACCCCATGCCGAAGAGAAATCAAGACTCGGTAGGACATAATCCGACCCCGAATTGGTAGTAACACTTGGCCACGATGGAATGCTACTTCCTCTAGCCAATCAGAACAATGGCCATGAGGGAGATACTACAACCCCATACCGAAGAGAAATCAAGACTCGGAGGGATATAACCCAACCCCAAGCTGGTAGTAATACTTGGCCACGAGGCAATGCTACTTCCTCGTGCCAATCTGAACACTGGCCATGAGGGAGATATTACGGCTCCATGCCGAAGAGAAATCAAGACTCGGTGAGAAATAACCCGACCCCGAGCTGATGATACAAAATGGACTCGGAGGAACGAATGTAGCCGCAAGTCGGTGGTGCAAGTTGAGACTTAATCGCGAAGGAAGATTTTCAACCTCTAGTGCTCCGTGAATCCTGGTAGAGGCATTCTACCTAGGTCATTCACAAAAACGAAATCAGGACTCAAACAATGTTAGAATTGTAGAGGTGACTTAGCATATACTCTGTAAATAGACCTGGTCGGTGGTTCACGGTTCGGTTCCGATTCGGAACCATTGGCCGGTTTTCGGTTCCTTAAGTGCAGAATCGGAACCGTAAACCGAACCGGACCTGAACCGATCAATTCCGATTCTGACTCCGGTTCGAACCTTTTCTTTTTTTTAATTATATAAAAAAATCAAAAATAATTTAAAATAATTTAGGGGTATGTTAGGAAAATAACCCTACGATTCCAACCGGTTCAGTTGGGGGTCGAACCCTAACCGAACCGATTTTTTTATGGTTCCGGTTCCGGAACCGATTGGAATCGGAATCGTGGCTAGGTCTATCTGCAAAGACTCAAAAACCAACAGAGCGAGCGTTCGGGGAAGCGTCCTACCTGGGACTACCCAAAATAACAATTTTAAACCTCACAACTCGGTGTGCCAAGTAGTTCTTTGTGGTTCGGTTGATAACTCACGGGGAAAAAAATCTCCCCATGTTCTGCCTCCCCAAAGCTACAAAGGTCACAAAGGCACTTTGGCTGTCCCGTGCGTGAGCCTGATGGTTCGTCGTGGTTCGGCTGATAACTCACGTGGGAAAAAACCTCCCCGTGTTCGGCCTCCCCAAGACTACAAAGGTCACAGAGGCACTTTGGTCGTCCTCATGCCGTGTGCCTGATGGTTCGCCGTGGTTCGGATGATAACTCACGGGAGAAATACCTCCCCGTGTTCAGCCTTCCCAAGGCTACTAGGGTCACGGAGGCACTTTAGCCATCCCCTTATCGTGTGCCTAATAGTTCGTAATGGGATCAGCCACATAACTCACAAGGGGAGAATATTCCCCGTGGTCGGCTTACCCGAGCTCATTCCTGAAAGATGAAAGTCATGAAGTAATAACGCTCTGGCCCCGGGGATTTGATAATGACACCAGAGATTAGCGTGCCACGGGTGTTCGCATTTTTCCCACATGTACTTCATCCTTTCACGTGTTCTGGATCCTCAAAAGTGAAGGTACATGGATCGAAGCACTTCTACCCAGGGGTTTGATAATGACGCAAGAGACTTGATAATGACGCTAGGGATTGACGTACCACAGGTTTAAGATTCTCATCAGATACCGATCACCCCTTGATTTATCTTAACCATGAGCATATCACAAGAATATTGAACATGTCTTTCCCATCCAATTAACAAAAAAGAATAATATACAAGTTTTTTTTTAATTTAAAATGGGAAAGTCTTATTCATATTCATGAGATCTACTGTTCTTCTTACAACTCTTTGTGAGTCATTTCAAGAGAGGCTTTACAATATTCTTTCATATTTCATGTGGTCGTTCTATGATACTCTTCTGGTCTGAATCTTTCATTCTGATGCTTCTGATCAACCTTTAATAGGGTCCCGCCGTGCTGAGCTCTCTGAAAGCATCTCTGAACAATTCATGTCTCGGTCCGCCACTTGCACTCTGATCTCTTAGTGGTCTACCATCAAATTTTTCTCTCTCTACCTTGCCCTAGGTGGCCATCACATAATAAGCTATAGGCACTCATGGAAACTGACTGAGTGCTTCCAGCGCGCCAGCTCGCCTGCTACTCTATGAGGACTATCTTGGTCGTGAATCTGAAGATTCGACAGGTTGAAAAACTGCCACAACTTCTTTAGGACAAGCTTGTTCATTCATGAGGGGTGACGTATGTTGGATAATTATGACCCATAGCATCACTATTTGTTCTCGAATAAACAACAAGAGCGGAACATTGCTACAGCTGAGGCAGCAATAGAAGCATTTTGGATCTAAATAATCCTAATCAGATTAAGAGTAATTCTGTTAGCAGCTGGGCTAGGCTACAACACAGGCTAAAGAATCACGGTCTCATCAATAATCCAAGTATGTACTTCAACTAATTCATCTGATTCATTCGAACATACATCGTAGTAATGTGATGATCGAATAAATCGCATCAGATGAAAACTTTGTCAATCCACTGACGAAAGTTGTTTCTCAGCATAAATTTAAATGACCCATACATAGTTAAGTGTTAGACACTTGAGTGATTGGCTATAGGCCAAGTGGGAGATTGTTGGATAATTATGACCCATAACATCACTATTTGTACATAACACGGTGTTGTTGTACAAATTAACTATGTGACAAAGGAAATTGCTCTTTTATCATTAGTAATTGTATTACTCGGATATATAAATGATAAAAGTCCTTATGATTAGTTCCGGATTAATAAGATATGAGACAGTATTAATCCACAAAGGTTTAATCATTAAATATCCTTAGTCGTAATATTATCGAGACTGGACATCGATAATGCGGAATAGGTTAGTATTACACTTGAGCGTGTTATGGAAGCGTAACAGCATAGTTCTAGTATATTTGGGTATTGGATACTCATGCAAGTGTAATAGGAGGTTTTGTTTATCGATGGTACGGAAACAGCTTCGCTCTGGATAGACCTCTCGGAATCCCATTGGTAGTATGACTATGTGTCTATGGGAATCCGAATCAGGGTAGGTCTTAACCTAAGACTTGCATCGCTAATGCTTGCGACAACCAATATACTTTGGTTTTGGTCGTTTGAGACTTTAACAGGTTCTGTGTACGCCTCTTCTGGGTATACTGAGAATCGTAGTGTATTGGGTGTGATGTCAAGATGGAAGTATCACTTCAGTCATATGGAGATGATGATCACGCAGTAAATACAGAACTGGTACTCTAAGTGCTGTAGCCATCGGGAAAGTATGACTTGATCATGACTTTCTGATCATAAAGAGACTAATTGCTTGTGATCCGATATATGTTTCGTACAGGGCAGACACAACTCCAGCCTCAGGCCTTGCATGTGACATCTGATACTGGATCGTAATACACAATACTACGTATACTACGCCTGACAAAGATATTGTATTCTGTAGCAGAATATTTCTGGAGAATTGGGTAGGCACGGTGTTTTGCTAGAAGCCAACCATGTCTTGTAAATCAGTAAGTACGTGGTACCGGGTACGCACGTGTTCGGATATTCCAATGACCGTATTTACTGTCAACATATCCAAGGATCTCTTGGGTCTCATCCCAAAGATTCATCGATGATGTTTGACTCGAACAATATTACTCTGGGATTAATTGAGAGAAAGGATATCAATACGGGATTAATTGAGAGAGAAAATTAATATGGGATTAATTACGGTAAGAATTAATCTGGGATTAATTATCAGAGAAAGAATTAATCTGGGATTAATTGCGTCGAGAATTTATCTGGGATTAAATTCGTCGAGAGGAGAGAACACGATTAATTTGGAATTAATCGGTAAAATAAATTTAATAATTGAATTAGATTTTACCATTTAATTTATTTAATTGTGCTAAATAATATATTAGATATATTAATTGAAATCGGATTTCAAAGGGAAATTAAATTGGATTTTAATTTTAGCGAACGAATTAATTTGGAATTAATTCGCGAGCGATTTCGTAATAATTTTATTGGTTATTATTATTTAATTAAATTTGATTTAATCATATCGCGACGAAAATTCGTTTAATCGGATTAAACGAATCCGAGCTCGAAGTTTGTTGAACAAGCCAGCTTGAATTTTGAATTTAAAGTGGGGCCCACTTTAGTTACATCATTAGTCAATTTGGTAACTGACATGATTGATGGGTTTTGGTGGAGACTTGTATAACACTCAATATATTTATTTTTGGAAATTAATATATCTCTCACTCCCCTGACATTTTAGGCCGAATGGCCAATTGAGCAAAGGCCGAATAGCCTTATCTTGTTTATTGGTCGAATGGCCTTATGTAGCTGATGGCCGAATGATTGAAAAGGCCACTGCTATAATTTTGAGTGGCAGGCCGAGAGAAAGAATGCAATTAGCTGGCAAGAAGGGCATTAGAAGAAAAAAGCAACAGCTTTTGTCCTTTTCTTTTATAAAGAAAATTAATGCTCTCTGACTTCTTAAAAGGCAGAATGATAAAAGGCATTGACCATGTTTTTTTTTTATAGCCCAAAAAGGGCAATTGCTCTCTGCTTCATAAATGGCCGAAAAGTAAAAGGTTGTGAGGCCTTTAAAAATTTAGAATTTTGAGAAAGCAAATTAGATCTGCTCACTGACTTCTTCCTTATGCTTTTTCTTTTTGGCCGAATTGGCCATTGTTTTTGAAGCATGGCCGAAAGGCCTCTGATCTTCAGGCCAATCGCTACTCTCTCTCTCTCGGGCAAATTTCTTTCTCCTAGGGAGATAAAATTTGTTCCATTTGTTCTTGCTAGCATATAAGAGAGTCAAATGAAGGTGATAGAGATACTCACCCAAGAGTTTGGAAGCTTCAACATCAATGAAATTTTTGAAATCAAAAATCCGATCAATGTAAGTATTCCGCAACTTTTTTGATTTATTCACACACAATAATCACGCTTAGTAGATCTCGTGGCATGTCTAGGACTAGTAGATCTCGTGGCATGTCTAGGACACTTACAATGTATACGTGCCACCAACTCTTGACGTTATATTTCATTCTGCAGCTCACTCTTAATTAGTGATTTCTGGTCACCTCTGTTACGTGTCATTCTACAACTCAATGAGGAGAGCTACTCGAGGTATTTCCTCAACATCTCGGTGTTCCAGAGCTCCTTGAGCCAGGTGTTGTCCAATTGTTCCAAAAAAAGGCACTCGACCTGATGATTTCCACCACCATATATGGCTTTTCCCACTTCTTCATCCCCCTCCTAAACCAACTCTTCATTTGGTTCTCGGAGTTATCTTTTTTTTTTTCACCAGCTTCCCTACGTTTGTCACCTTGTGTACGGTTCCTATAAATGGGGATTCCTCGCCCTTCCTTAGGGTATCCCCCATGGTTACTCTCCGTAAAATGTGGGTTGTTGCTAGAAGACTCTGGCGATTTCCTACCATCCTCCTCTTCCTATAACTTTTTTTCCGGTAAAACCATAGCTATGACTGCTGATCTTACTCTTTGGGCGTTCCTTCCTCCGCTATTGTCACCCTCATCAACCCTCTTTCCTCTGGCTATCTCTTCCCTCCTTCCACTTGGACCATCTTCAATCCGTTCCCCGTTTCTCTTCTCTAGTCTTTCCAACTTCTCCATCATGGTCTTGAGAAAGGCTTGGGTTGACTCTCTTTCCTTTCTCATTTTTTCTTCCATTTTTCCATCCATTCTGTTGTTGTAGACTCTGAAGACCTGTTGTTCCCGTCTTCCGGCATCGTCTCACTACGTTTATTGCTTTTAGTTCTGGTTTCCCTACAGACTGCGCCAACTGTTGATGTCTGATTTTCGTTCCAGGGGTAAATCCAAAAACTCACTCCTTGAAAACCATCCCCCCAACTGTGAATTTGTTTGATTTGTTGGGAACCAAAAGCAAACTTAGCGGAAAAATTAAAAAACACAGATAAAAACAGAGGATATAACGTGGTTCGGTTGAATGGATCCAACGTATGTCCACAGACACAATGAAATGAAGTTTTTTATACGTGGTTGGATTTAACCGACCTCTTTTTACAGGTGATCACGTATAACCGAGCTTATTGTATTCTCTCTGTTCTTACAAGTAATGCTTGAAAGTAAATTTGCTAACCCTTATACAAGTGCTCTCAACCTCTTTAAATACCAAGGAAAATAACCATTGTTCCACCATCCTCGTGACGTCAGCCACGTGAGCCTATCTCTGTCGAAAGTAAAACCTGTCACTCCCAAAAAGTAAAACCTTTCATCTAACATTTCATTAAATAACTCTGTTTAGAATCTGCCACAAGCAACAATTATGATGCCAGCCTGTATCAAACCATTCACTCGGTGTCGTGTGTCAGAAGATAACCCCACAAGTTGCCCCGTCACATCTAAGCTTTATGAAGAGTGTAAGTTCCCAAGCTATGCTTATACTGGTAATCCCGATCTGAGCAATACTGAACCACCCTCCCCCACGAGGTCGAATGACTGAGCTGAGACTATCTCACCCTTCCGAGCTATACTAGTTAGGCAGCACCCGAAGTCCTCGGACACTGATCTTCCTGAACAATCACACTCCTCAGGTCGATCAAAGAATGTAGACCAAGCTCAACTATTCAGCTAGACAAAATACCCCTGACTAATGTTCTTGGACTATAGTATTCTGAACTTGAAATTACATTTCTGCTCTTCTTGATCCGCTGTCAACACCTATGCCCAAAAATCACCGTCAACAATTTTATTGGACCAAAATACACTCCTGAACTTTCATAAGCAAATAAATTCATATGATTGATTGGAGATTAATATATAAGATAAAAAAAAAAATAGATAAATCTTAATCATACACTATAAAAATAAAGTAACACACGATCCTTACAAACTCCGAAGAACTTGTAACACATCCTATTTGTAATTTGTCACGCCATTTCAAATTTCAAAAGTAAACTTTGGGCCTAGAAAAGCCCATTTATATCGCCTTAGCTTGAGTACTGGGCTTCAAATGTTCTTCCAGGATTAGGCTTATTAACACTATTTTGTGAAAAATCTCACACACTCGATGCTTGTCTTGATCCTGTATAACTGTTAAAGCCGCTCGGATAAAATTTTTCCGAATTTAAGAAAATTAATAAATTGAAAAAAGGAATTGAATATAGTGCACAAACAAGCTTTACTCAAAAGTGGGTTCGATGGGGCAAAGAGAATTATATGAATCTGGGCCAAACAAATAAGCCGAATTGAGTTAAATTTTAAGCCAAGGAAAGTGATAAGAATTCAAGTTCGAAACAAAGCCCAAAACTTTAAGCCCACCAAAATATTTTCTAGACGTTTCTACAAATTTCCACCTTTTATCATTAAATTATAACCAAACAAACAAAATCCTAATTTGACTTCACATGGCCGAACATATAGGGAGAGAACAAGGGAGAAAAATTTCAGTTCTTGTTCCAAATAATTAGCAAGAAAAGGAGTTCTTTGAAGGTAGATTGGGAGAGTTTGTGAAACAGAAATGAAGTATTAAAGCAAGTCACTCTAAATAATTTTAAATTCGGAATTTTTATGATAAGAATACGTATTTACATGGTCGATTGATGGTAGAGTGATGATAGATGGTTAGGGAGTGCTAAGTTTAATGATAGAAGCTTTAGAATCCAAAATTATCCTAAAGCAGGATCTAGCACTACGCTGAGCAGGGTGTGATTTTTTCACTTATGAAATTACTTTTATACTTCTGATTAGAGAACCATAAAATTCTATGGAAATTAGACAAAATAAGGATTAACATAATAAAAATTAGAAGTTTTTCATAAAAACATGAGTTCCCAGCAAATTTCGAAACATGATGCCCTATTTGTGAAAAGAATCTGAACAGATTTAATATAGGCGTTAGAATTAGCTTTAATTTATAAATGTTTATTTAAAGAACTTTATCTATTAATTGTAAGGGTGGACGCGGTTCTGTTTGGTTCAGTTTTTGCTAAAACCGAACCAAATTATATTTTACGGTTCCGATTTTTTACAAATTTTTTTATAAAAATATATAAATTTTTTAATTATAATGGTTCGGTTCGGTTTAACAGATGTGGTTCGGATTAGCTCCTGAACCGAACCGTAAACCGTTTGGGGTGGGCCAATTCGAACCGCAAACCAAACCGTTAGAAAAAAATCGTAAATTCGGCCTGGTTTGGTTCGGTTGGTTTTTTTACCCACCCCTAATTAATTGTATTATGTCCCCTTTAGTATATAGGACTGAGCATTGGATCGGATCTGGCTCTCGAATCCGATCAAATCATGTTGGGTTGGTTTGTCGAATTTCGGATCGGATCAGATAAATTTGATAACTATAGGATCGAATTGGATTTTATCCGATTTGATAAAAAATCTGAATCCGATAGAGAACCTGATTTGATAACGGATTCAAATCCAATAGAGAAACCGATTTGATATCTGATTCGAAAAATTGATCTAAAAATTTATAAATTCATAACAATTTTATTGGATCCGATAACTTCAAATTCAAATCAATTTTATCAAATCGGATATGTTATCGAATCAGATCTGTTATCAAATCAAATCCATTATCGAATTCATTATCAAATCGGATGCTCTATCGGATTCAGATTTGTTATCAAATTGAATTTATTGGATTATTTAAGATATTAAATCAGATCGAATAAATCTGATTTGATTCGATAGTTATCGGATCAAATTCGATCTGATCCAATAATGACTCAAAATCTGATCTAACCAAACAAATCAACTCTTATCGAATCGGATTCGGATTCGGATTCAGATTCGGTTCGATTCGATCCGATAATGCCCTCCCTTATTAGTATATATGTTGAAGAAATTAAGTGTTGATTACGCCTAGTGGCCATTTATACCCTAATGGAAACCTTAACCCAAAACTGATTATTTCTAAGCAATATCTATTGAAATGCATATAACTTGAATTCTACAAATTGAAATCAGGATCCGTAAAATGACAATGAAATGAGACACACTAAGAAATACCATAGTTAAAAATCAATTTATGTTATTTTGAAATGAATTCTCAATAATTATTGGAAGTTTCTGCCTTGTTAATAAAATCTCATATGGACAATTTGTGTTTGGGTTAGTTCTTATCATTGAATTTCACTTTAAATGTCATTGTTGTTGCTTGTAGGGGTGTCAAATTTACCCGGACCCGGCCCAGATCTACATGGACCCGGAAGATACAGGTCCGGATATACCCGGGTCAGTGATTAAAATATCAGAATCCGGTCTAATAAATTAGGACCCGGGTGAATCCGGATCCGAAACCCTATATCTCACGAGTCCGGTCCGGATAGACCCGGTCTGGAAAAAATTATCTAATAATAATAAAATATAAAATAGTTTGCATATATAAATAAAAATATAATATAATATAATTAAAAATATAAAAGAATTGAAATAAAATTAATAAAATTGACAAAATATATATACTTATAATATAATACAATTCAAAAAAAAAAAAAAAACAGGTATCTGGATTCGGACCTGGTAGACCCAGATCCGGACCCGTGTATATTTATCCGGGTTCGGGTCCTGACCCGGGGCAATGAAAATACGTCCGAATTTTACCATCCTTAGTTGATGATAACACTTTCCTATTGAAATGTATTGATGTGTTTTAATGTTGGTTATGCCTTAGTAGTAATTGGAGATTCATAGTAGCAATTAGGAACTCAATGGTAGCTCAAACCTGAGACTATCCCTGAACAGAGCAGTGTGTAGAAATTAACTTATAACTTGAGTTTTATGAATTGAAATCAAGAACCGTAAAAAGTGACATAAACTAGACACATAAGAGATACATGTATTAAAGTTTCAGCTTCTGCCATGTATCCAATTAATTATTGTATAATTTCCAAGTTGGCCATGTGTAGTATGATAAAATTTAGATTAATAGAAAATCAAATTAATGATATCAAGACCTAAATAGCTCCAAATCGAGGTCCGTAAAATTTGTAGAGATCCTAAACAATCTGATTTTTTAGTGAGGTTGGTGTTAGGGTTGGTGCTCGAAGTGCCAATCCGAATCGTATTTATGTCCGATTCATGAATACGAACAATTTCTTTTTCCATAATATTACTTATTTATGATAATACTTATTGCTTTTATATACATATTCGATCTAATTACGATTATATTGAAACTAAATATGATTTAGTGATATGTATATATTAGACAAAGTCCCGATAATATATTATGGAAGGTGCAATTACAAAGTAGTTTATAATTGACATTGAGAAGTGTCACTGCTAGAAGTATATTATCAAATAAAGTTCTTGGTCAAGATTTACTTACACGGGTCGGTTAGTAAAATCCGCTGAGACCAGTACATTTCGTATATCGTGACTTGGTCCGATGGTTTATCCTAATGAACCATAAGTCTCAGGAGACTAGTATAGACATATAGGTGTTTATTTCATAAACACTGAATGACTCACCGAAGATTTCCTAACAGATGGTACACCAACATCAATAGGAATATTTTCTAGTCGAGTAGCATAGTAGTCATCGACTTGAGATCCCACTGTGGATATATGAGATATCCTCCACACTTTAATGTAGTCACGTCACTGATCTATTTAGATCTGACCTCTGCCTGTTTGTTGGGTGTGGACTGATGTTCATGATATCTTGTGAGAATCAAATAGAATCCGTCAGTCCTGTGTACAGGGCATAGGTATCATGTACATATTTGCGATCTAGTAAATCCATGGTCGTGGTATACTTTGGAAGCGAGTTTCGAGTGCTATTTAGGGATCGTAAATTTGAAAGTCGACTATATTATACCTTAGGGATTTGACTTTCTTATCTATATCTCTGGTATAATATTTATATCATGTGACAGAAGGATTATACGTATGCAATGACCTTAACTTTCATAGATTAGCGAGATTATCTGTGGTCGTCATAATTTACGAGTGGGTGAAATATGGACATGAAATTTGATTCCGTGACGGATAAACCTAAACTTAGAGAGTCTCACAATATGAAGTGTACTCGTTGAAAACTTGGGCAACGCTTTATGAATAATAAAAATTATTCATAATAATTCATCGAATTAATTGATTTAATTCGAATCGTTTAAACGGTTAAACGAAAATACGTGCATTAGGGGCATTTTGATCAATTAATAATTAATGTGTATTTATATTTGATACAAGATTTGATTTGAAACATATTAATTAATTGTCAAATGAGACTTTGACACATGCCATTAATATATATATTTGTTATTTAATGTAAATAAATAAATAAATATATAATAATAATAATAATAATCGCATTAATTAATTATTTAGATGTTTAAATGTTAAATATCTAGATAATTGAATTATATCAATATTAAATAATTGTTATGTAATATGTTTGATTATTATTGGTTACATGTGGCATGATTCTTTTAAGATTGAAGTATACAAATTGGATTTGTTAACTTAAAGCTTATTATTATTAATTGATCAAATAACCAAAATGCCCTTATTCCCCCTATAGTCGGTTATGTTTATTATTTAAAGTGAGAAAATTTTGTTTTCCCATTCATGAGACTCCATGGCCGAATCCTCTACGAAATAAAAGCTTCCAAATTTTGTTTGAAGAAACAAGGAAGAAAGTGAAGAAATCAAGAAAAAGTTTAAGGAAATTATGAGATTTGGAGGTGATCTTCATAACTCTTAAACTTAGAAAGTTTGTTTCTCATAGTTTTGGGCTTTTTGATTTGGAGGATGGATTTGGAGGTTAAATGCATGTGTGAAGTTAGATTGAATGATATTAGTGTAGTATTAGTTCAATTTTGTCATTTGATGACTTTTTGCCATTCTATAGTGTTATGACTACTCTTGTAACTCCTAGAATTGTTCGAGTTCTTCATTTGTGGTGACTCTCGTTGGTGTAAATATTAATATGATTAATGTTGAGAAATTGGATTTAAAGCATGAAAAATGATATTTTTGGTTACCAAATTAGATCTGGAATTTATGTGATTTTGGTGATGAAAGATATGTTTTATGAATGTATTGGATGTGTTTTGGGCATCGGAATAATTGCCGGAAGTTGTTTCAAAGTTGAAATATACGAAAACGGTGAAAAATGGCATTTCTGGGTGAGTTTCGGGCTTACCGGATGTCCGCTATCCAAAACGTGGATTGGTCACTATTCAAACAGCCTATAAACTGCCCACGTACTATTGGGGCTGACCTGAGCAGCCCCCGTGTGTATTTGTTGGTCGGTTCAAACAAAAACGTATTTTATGTCACTTTACGGAAAAATATTTTTCTTAAAAGTTTCGCAGTGTAAAACTTATTTATGTCGTTATTTGATATCGAATAAATATGTTTACGTGAAATATAAATGAATTATTCATATTGAATATTGAATAATTTATTTGGTAAGTTTAAAAGTTTTACGATTTCGTCCGTGCCTTTGTGAAAATCCCAACAGTTTATTCAGTTTTGATCATTTTTGGAATAAGTATGCAATATATTTTTTTTCGATGAAAAATATTTGTTTTTAGATCATTGTCGAAAACAACTGTACTCTACGGATTAGAATTAGGTTAGCATCAAATCTGTTAGTGGATTCTTTACTTTTCGAAATGATTTCTTGATTTTATTACTGACACTACGAATGTTGTTCTACATGAGATATTTGTAATGTTTTAGTTATAATTTGAAAATTAATTATGTTTGGATATGTTGTGGTTTATTGGATCTTTATTTATGATGTTTACGTTTAATGATTTTATTTTCGAGAAATGGATTTTATGATTTAAGATGATTATATTTTACAATGACATTCATGATGATGAATATGATTTACCATGATTATGTTTTGTGATGATTACAATGATTTCTTTTCAAGATTTATGAGGGTTTTTTTTTTTTTTTTTTTTTTTTTTTTTTTTTTAATATTGAGATTTGGTTTTGAATTATTACTTTATAAAAGAATTTTGATATGATGTTTTGAACCTTATACATGGTTTTAAGGATACTATTTTAGAAACATAATTTGATTACAGAGTTTTGCCAAGATGCAGATATGCAAGCGTAGGCCCACATACATGTTTTGGGAGCTTAATGATGCAAAAGAAGCAAGAAATGAATGAATATACGTAGAAACAAGTCATCATGTCAGAGAGGATTGTGTCGTGACGCCACCAATATGAAGGAAAACAACATAAAATCCAGAGAAGCTGACATCACGACGCCCCAGATGATTTTCAGACTCTTAAGGAATTCATTTTTACATGTAAAATGACTCCAGGACTTCCCTATAAATACATAAGTGCGTTTAAAACCATATGAGAGAGAATTATACACATCTAGAGAACTCTAAACACATAATTTTGAGAGATCCAATGAGGAGATTGAAAAGCAAGAAGAGGAGACGAATGTGGTGAAGTCCAAAGATGAAGTGATTCGATTCGCGTTTTATCTTCTAGTTTTTTCTTTAAACACTTATGATGTTTATTATGTTCTTGACTCAGATTTCATTGTTATTTTATTTAGTCATGAACTAATTCCCTTATTATAGGGGATAATGTAGCCTATGTTTAAACATATGTGTTTGATTTCCAATTGATTGTTATGAAGCTCTAATTCAGTTTATTTATATTTTCTTATGTTAATGCTTCTAGTTTTTTGGCTACAAATTAGATGATTTCATGTTTATAATTTATCACTCGAGAGAGAAGACCATGAATAAGATCTAGAAAATATAACCTAGGAGATTTATAGAGTTTAGGAGGACCTATAATTCATTTGAAGCCGTTGACAAAGAATCACAAAGCGTAAAAAGTTGTTAAATATTTGATTTTTATGGGGATATCAAAATCAGTATTTAATAATATTTTCACTCCGTACTCAGGAGATGAAGTACAATAATTTAGGATTCTTGGATTATAAACTAATAAATTAAGTAATAATTGATTGGGATAACAAATACATATATGATAGATAGGTGAAATCAGACCCAAGAATCTATCTCATCTTAGTCTATCTTAATTAAATTTTTTGATTTCTCGTTTCTTTAGATTTTAATTTAAATTTAGTTTAATTTAAATTGAATTCTAAATATAATTAAGTTTATTAATTATAGTACTTAGTGTGAATTTGATTTCAATCCCTATGGATTCAACACTCTATATTCACTCTTTACTAAAACTTGACATTGTATACTTACGTTACAAAAATTTCACAATAGGTTTTTGGCGCCGTTTCCGGGGACTGTTTAATCTGATTCACATTAATACTATCACTAAGTAACTTTAATTTTAATTTAGATTTTTTTTTTTTACTTTTCGTGAAATAGTGGCAAAGATCACTTTAAGCCAGTCATTGATGATAATTATTCTGGAATTGCTCATCAACCGATCAATGCCAATAAATTTGAGCAGAAACCTGCACTCATCAATATGGTGTAACAAAACCAATTTGGGGGTTCAGCTGTAAAAGATCCGAACATTCATTTAAGAATGTTCCTGGAGATGGCGGATATCATTAAGATGAATGATGTGACTAAAGAAACCATCAGGCTATGCTTGTTCCCATTCTCTTTAAGGGGTTGGCTACAATCTATACTGATGGGGAGCATCATTACATAGGAGGATATGGCCACATGATTTCTGGAGAGGTACTTTCCACTAGCTAAATCAACTAAGAACAGAGAGTAGCATATTTAAGTAGTTGGAGACCGAGAACGTGTATGAGGCATGAGAGCGCTTTAAAGATCTACCTAGGAGGTTCCCATAGCATAATTATGAATACTCGATTCAGATTCGACTATTTATAATAGATTAAATAGTCCGTACAAGACTATGGTTGATGCAGCTACTGGACTGTTCAATAAAACTATTGAAGATGGCCATGCTCTATTGGAGGAGATGGCCGTTAGCAATTTCCAATAGCCAAGTGAACGCTTGATGATGACTAAGGTGGATGGCATGCACGAGGTGGATCTTATTGTTACACTTACAACTCAAGTGTCATCCCTCACGACTCATATAACATCATTGACAAATCAAAGAGCCCAACCATCTGTTGAAGCTGCTATTGCTAATAGAATGATATTACTAGATGGAGGAACAAGTTTAGAGCAAGTCCAATATGTGAACAATCAGAACTACAACATCTTTAGAGGTAATCTTATTACTAACTGCTATCATTCGAAATTATCATATGCGAACACCGTGAATATTTTGTAACCTTATTCTGGCTTTAATAATCAAAGAGCAGAACAGAAATCATCCTTGATTCAGAGAGGTGTGAGAAGAATGAGTCGATTCTGAACAATATTGAAACATACATGGGTAATATCGAGGCAACAATGAAGTACTTAGAAGTGTAAATAGGTCAACTAGCTTCTTCCATGGCTAATCAACAGAAATAAATGTTACCTAGTAATAATGAGGTCAACCCTATGGAGCACTATCAGGTCATTATCATCATGAGTGGGAAAAAGGTTAGAGATACCCCTAAGGATCAAGGCAGTCAATACAAAAAAGTAATATTTTAAGAGGAAATAATAATGATAGAAGAGAATAGTGTATCAGCTCCTCAATATAAGCCACCTCCCATCCCAAAGACAACTTTTCGATACCCTCTACGCTTTCAAAATAAAAAAAATTGGATTATTAGTTTTCCAAGTTCCTAGATGTATTTAAAAAGATCTATATCAACATCCCATTCGCAGACACGTTAGAAAAAATGCCTAACTATGTGAAGTTTATGAAAGAGATGATGTCCAAGAAGTGGAAGCAGATTGATTTGAAATAGTAGCACTCACAAGGAATACAGTGCCATCATACAAAATAAGCTCCCCCCAAAACTGGAGGATTCTGACAGCTTTACCATACAGTGTACTATTGGAAATCGAGACTTTGGTAAGGCACGATGCGATTTAGGTTTGAATATCAATCTCATATCCTTATCTATCTGCAAACAATTGGGCCTAGGTGAGGCGAAGCCAACAACTATCACATTGAAGCTAGTAGATAGATCCATTACCTACCCGTGAGGAATAGTAGATGATGTGTTGGTTAAGGTGGATAAGTTCTAGTTCCCTGCTAACTTCCTTATTCTTGATATGGAGGAGGATCGTGACGTCCCAATAATCATTGGGAGACCTTTCTTGGAAACAAGCAGATCAATCATTGATGTGCAAAAAGGTGAAATGACAATGCAAGTGCAAAACGAAGAAGCCACATTTAGTGTTTTCAAATCCATGTCGAGTTCCCAAGGTGATAAAGATTGTTGCAGGATAGACATTGTAAAAAATGGAGTTGCAATCGACAATGACAATGTGTTAGGTGCGTCTCAATGTATCCCACACAACACGCATGATAAACCAGTAGTCAAGAAACCAACGAGCATAGTGAAGCCAAGTAAAGAAGATTTTGCACAGTCACACCTTAAACTTATCCCAAGGCACCGTAAAAGAGGAATTCAATAGTCAATGCTCGCCTGAAGATGATCACTGGAAAACTAAATGAGTGGAGGACCCAATTTTACCGCATGTGCAGTTTAGAATTTCAAACTGGTGAAAAATCTATAGATCCCGACCTAAGTGTGGAGCCAATAACTGAAACATTAAAAGATCCTGTGGGACCTTCTATAGTTACTCTACTGCAACCAGCCAAGCATTATCTTTCATACCATAATCACCAATGGATACCAAAGAATAAAACACATGAGAATATCTGGTCCGCTATATTGAATTCACCATGACTACTTAGGTGGTTACATCTGGCCGAAGACGTTAAACTTAGCGCTGGCAGAGAAGCAACCCACACTTTTATTTTTTATTTTCTTTACTTTACTTTAGTTTTATTTTATTGTGTTATGTTTTCATTTTTATTAATTTGTATGTGTATTTATGTCGTTATTAGTGCAACCCACATAGCCTACACAATCAAATTCTGACCTGTAGAAGCCTAATCAACTCCATGCACGGTAGTGTTATTTCCCACTCTTATTTCTTTCTGTTTATCTTACATTGAGGACAATGCAAGTTTTAAGTTTAGGGTTTTGTGCATGTAGTGACAGTTCCTGCTATTTTTTGTAAAAAAAAAAAAAAAAAACAAACCACCTATCTTACATTGATGAATGATTGTTTTCTTAGATATATATCTCTGTTTATAATTATTTATGATATAGTACGGTCGGAGTTGAAAAAAGAAAGAAAGAGATCTTTTGAAAAAAATGAAGAAAAAATACGTTGGAAAAAAAGATAAACCACCTATAACTGATAAGCGCAAAACTACCCATGGGTGAGTGTTAGGACCACCATGATGAGAAATACTACCATAAAGGATAAACGAGTCAAAATATTAAGAAAAAGAGAAGTATTACCATATCGAGCTTAAAAGAGAAATACATAGTACTTTTGAGATATTTAGGTTGGTCTAACCCATCAGATCCCAATTTTTGAGATGAGATCACCGAGTTTGCTTCCTTAGGAGTCGAGCTGTGACCGAACCTTTACACACACACACACTGTGAGTCTGACTTAGATAATTTATTCAAGAACTTGTATTTTAGTTGCATTGAGTACTTTGAAAGTTATACTATTTCATGGGTACGTATTATTGAGGACAATATTATGTGTAACTACCGGGACTGTTTTATGTGTTTTATTATTTTTGCATGATTGTATATGCATGTGAATGAAATTTATGGGTGTCGTCACTATAAGCCCTCACTAGACTATATAGTACTCGTCCATTATGGTCGGTTAAGGGTTAAAGGCTTATTGCATACGATAAATGCCATAGTGATCCCGAAAAAAATGGCCTACTTAATTTAGTTATTTTTTTTTGTTTATTTTTATTTAGTCTTTTGCTCGGGACAAGCAAAATCTTAAGTTTGGGGGTGTTTGATAAGTGTGATTTATACCCACTTATTCATACATTCTTAGCTTATTATTTTGATAAGTTTCGTATCATTTTATATGTTTTGTAGTTTTTTTTGTATTTTATTGTTAGGAAACATTAGAGCATAGATCTTGAGGCCAACGTACATGTTTTGGGAGCTTAAGGATGCAAAGTAAGCACGCAGGGAAGGAAAATACATAGAAATAAGTAATCATGGCAGGGCGGATGGCGTCATGATGCCATTTTCCAGAATCGATATATCATGGCTTTCTGTCATTTTCCCGAATCGATATCCAATATCGCATGTTTATACATAGTCGGATCCGTTTCCTCCAAGAGAAGAACATCAAACTTACATCAAATGTTAAAAATAATCTCTCATGAGGCCTTGATATTTTATTTGACTTATGTAGAACTTGTGTTGTAGATCCTTCACCTAATTGGACCTCTAGTTCCATCTCAGATTCCTTAATATTGGGATCAAACTCATCAAGTTCAATCATTCTAAAATTTCCATTTTCTCTCAAAAATTCATTTTCAAGAAAAGTGATAAAAAGAACCACAAGTATATTTCATTACTTAGAATTGTAAAATTGATATCCCATGGAATTTTCAGGATATCCAACGAACATATATATACACACACATATCCAGTGGGTTCTAGTTTATCCCGTTGCATAACTCTAACGTATGTAGGACAACCCAAATATTTAAATATCTAAGACTTGGATTTTACTGAACTATATCTGATATGAGGTTGTAGAAAAAACTTTCGATGGAACCCTATTAAATATATGGGCAGCAGTAAGTAAAATATGACCCTAAAGTTAATATGGAAGATCTTTATAGCTCATCATGGAATATACCATATCCAATAAAGTATGATTTCTTCACTCAGATACACCATTGTGTTGAGGAGTTCCTGATGGGCTATATTTAGGGAGAATCTCATTCCTCCTTAAATGACCTCTGAGTTCATCGCTCATAAATTCACCACCTCGATCTAATCGAAGACATTTGATGAATTTAGCAGTTTTTTCCTACTTTGTTTCAGAATATTTTGAACTTTTTAAATATTTCCGATTTATGTCTCATGAAATAGACATATCTATATATTGACTTATCATCCATGAAAATCACGAAGTATGTTGAACTATTATGAGTGGTATGAATTAATGGACTACATATTTTGCTGTGTTTTATCTTTAATAAATCTTCATCATGGTGTCCAACACCAAGAAATGAAGCATTTGTCATTTTCCCTTGGATACATGACTCACAATTGAATAAGGATCTAAGGTAAGATCTATAATCAAACCATCCTTAACCAATTTTGATAGTCGTGTAACACCTATGTGGCCCAATTTCATATGTCATAATTCATTATTATTTAATTCAAATATATTACCTGTATTTTTCTACATTAAAGACATTTCGATATGTTTCCAAAAAATTGTGACAGTTAGATAAAGAACATTCACATATTAAACAGTTGTTTTATCATATAAACATAAAGAACCATATTTAATATTTATTTTATGTCACTCTTTATCTAATATCGGTAAAGATATTATTTATATGATAAGAGATGGTACATAATAACAGTCATGTAAATCTAATTTACTTTCATGTAAGTCACAACTGCTCCAATGGCTTTGACATCTAATTTCTTGCCATTTCCAACTCTAAACATCTAATTTCTCGCCATTTCCAACTCTAAGCTGGATCTCCCATTTTTAGCCTTCTTTTAACTCTCAACCACTATTTGCATCTAAGGCAAATAAGATGTCAATAATAGGAAAAAATACAAAGCGTACCTTGGGTTCCTACTTTTCCTTTCAGCTCTGGACAATCTTTCTTCCAGTATCCCGACTTCTTGAAGTGTAGACATGCATCACAAGATACATGTGTTATTGCAATTTGTTTCTTGGAATATTCTTCTTATTTCATATTTTAATCTTCTTAGACTTCCTTGAAGTCTTTGAAAAGCTTATTCCACCATAGAGGTACAAAGTGAGATTCTTTTTCATCAAATCATGTTTCGTCGAGCATAACATGTTGTGAAGTTCTTCTTATGTGGCTTGCATTGAATGCATCACAAAACCATCATATGTATCAAGTAAAAAATATAAAATCACATTTTGGCCTAACCTTTTATTTTTCATAATGTCTTATCGTTCCATATATTGGATATGGCCAATCATGTTTAAAATATAAATGTTAAACCACTCTTTCATCCTTAAGTGTAGCCTGAAATAAATCCTTAAACCTCCGATATATTTGCAGTAGTCATCTACAAGATAACAATTAAACACTAGCAGTATATTTATCATTTCAATATAAAAACACTAATACGATTATGTTTTTTTTTTAAATCTATTAGTGCCCCTCACTACTTTACGTAATTCCTTAATCTTCATTAAGGAAAAAATAGAAATTTGAAAATTAAAATTTCATAGCAGGAAGTAGATCTCATGACATTTACTCCAACCTCAGACTAACGACGGTATTGGCCTTCATAAACTCATTAGGTAAACCTTAAAGGTCAATCATATCCATGTGACTCCTTGTTTGGTTCTGACCCGTTTCTTATCCCTACTCTAATGATGGTCTTGGATTAAGATGTGTTCCAAGTCTATACTTGTCAAAGTGAACTAATGAGCTTCGCAAGTACACCATCTCAATAATGATGGTATTAGGTGACTGCATTAACTTATCATGCTGCTTCTAATGTTTTACCAGAGTGAACTAAGTTCCGAGCACTTATACTCTCACATTAATGACGGTCTTGGGCATAAGTAGTAAAAACTCATTCATCTCCGCATTGATAAGACGGACCATCCAATAATGCTCCAGCATTATTAACATACTTGCGTCAAAATAAAAAATTTTAAATTAAAATATGCAATGCATATCCAAGATGACTTATATATAATTAAATTAAAATTATATAGGCATAGGCCTGCTCTGATATCATTCTGTTGGTTAGGAATGTGAAATCCTTAGGGTCGGATCGGTGTCCCACACATCGAAAGTGGGTCTAACTTATGGATATTTAGTATGGGTGTATTTTAAAATTATTTTATGGAAAAATTCATTCCGTTATGAGCCTGTAGGATAAAACAAGGACCAAATAAGAGTTCAAAACTTCATAATTGAGAAAATGAAGTTTCAGTATTCATCAGCTCTCGGCGCATCGTGACGCGGAGGCTTGGGCATTGCAACGCCCAATGTGCGAGAGCAATATGTGAAAGCTCAACATCTCGACATCGTGACACGTAAAGGTGAGAGACTCAATGCCAGGAGGTCTGAACGTTCAGTGTCGCAATGCTGAAGATCAGTGTTGTGATGCCATAGATTAGTGTCGCGACATTGCCCTGTGTAAAAAGGTGGCAGAGAGTATTTTAACCTTCAAATCAATTCTAAACACTTTCAATTTTCTCCAAACACTTCAATACACCTAATTTTAAAATCAAAACCAATATCAACACATGCTATATAACAAACATACATGTATTCTAAATACATATACGCATTTGATTGAATCAAAAAATAAACCAAAATAGAATCCCCTGATGAAATGACTCATGAACAATTCTAGGTCACTCAAAGGTGGTCAAGTGATTCTAGAATGGTAGCTATAGCTCCAAGCTATCATATAGAGGTCCAAGTTCTAATTTAATGTTCCATGTCTAACATAAACATATTTGACGCAATCACAAGCATATTGTGTTATGCTTCTAAAGCACCCATATATAATTCATTAGCCTAATTTCAACTTCAAGCTATGATATTATGTATCTAATACATAATACATCACTATATATTTAACTAATGATAACTCACTAATGAAAAACATAGCTTTAGAGAAGATCAAACTTACCTAGTAAGCTTGATTCCAAGATCCAATCTTCTACTCATTGTTGAAATGTTATATAGAACTTCCAAAGTTAATAAGCTTGACTCTAAGATACAATTTTGACTCCAATGCTAGCAAGCTTCATTCCAAGATCCACTCTTGATTTCTCATTGTTGAAATGTTGTAGAGAACTTCCAAAGCTTCTCTAATCATTTCTTGTACTTAGGCTAATATTTCTAAATCTTGTTTGTTTTAGCTTTCACAAGCTTAACTTTCTTAAGCTCAAGCTTAATTAAAACCTTCCTCAAACTGCCTTTTATAGCAACACTTATGCAATTTTTAGTTAATAAAAATCCTAATCAAATATTAGGTAGGCTTAATCAGATATGAATAATTATGTGTGACTAATCCCTTTTGTCTATCACTTTTATTTAATCCAATTAAATCAAGACAAATATTAATAAATGGATTAGTTCATTGTCTACCACTTTGATTTAATATAATTAAATCAAGCCAAATACACCTATAATTATATATTTATAATTATCAAAATATTCTCCAATGGTAGAGATATTTATGAAATTACAATAAATCTCTTGTGTGATTTTGAATTAATCCAATTGGGTCAAAGTAAATAATCAATATTATCAAATAACACTTAATTATTTTTGTTGATAGTTATAATATCGAATATTATTTATTATAAAAAATTATCGGCTACCCAAGTGCTCAACGAGTATATTTCATATTGTAGGACTCTCTAAGTCCAGACACGTTCGTCATATAAGCCAGGTTATATGTATGCAATTCGGCCACCTCTGAATTCGTGAAGAACACGAACGACCTTTCAGAATTATACAAGTCGAGGTCATCACATATGTTTATCAATCCATCTGTCGTAGGTTATTCAAGTTGTGGTTAGGAAACATAGATTACACAGTAAAGTTTTCGAAGTGCACATCTCATGTCGACATATCCATAATTTTTTACAAGTAATCAGAAATCATTTTATATATGAAATCCACCCTCGATGATCTGTTTTGGCCAAAGTCTTAAGAATCGTGACTTACTCACATGGATACCTAAACCCTTATGGTAAAGATACGAGTCGACAGATCCTATCTTGATACGTACTTGATTAACAAGAGCATCGGTCCACACCCAATGAATGTCTAGAGACTGGGCCATGAAAGGTTTCTGATCTACATGGCATATATGTGTGGATAATCTCACACAACATCAATGTTATCATATATTCAAATGATCACATATGCTACTCGACTCGAGGAGATTCCTATTGGCGGTGGTGTGTACTTCCAACTATTAGGAATCACCTGTGAGTCATTCGGTATTTACTCCAATGAATACCCACATGTCTATATAAGCTTCCAAAGCTCATGGTTTATCGGGCTAAACCATTGGAACTCCAATTCTAATATACGACATGTGCTAGTCTTCTAAGTTATAGGAATTCGACCGTATTCCAAAACCAACGACTAGGAATATTTATTTTATGAATAGTTTATAATAGCATTACTATCCCAATACCGGACCTGTTAGTGTTCCTAGAACATGCCAAGGATCTATAAAGCAAGAATGTGTGTGAATTAATTCATTCTAAGTTGCGGAAAGTACTTACAATAAACGGTTTGGTATTTCAAAATTTTGAGAAGAGATCTCCAAGATCCAAGCTTTGTATTTTGATTCCAAGCTTTGAGTTGGTTTCCCTATCACCTTTGAAGACTTCTTGAAGTGCTAGTTAGTTTGATTTTGCAACAAAATCAAAGAGAGAAGACAATGAAGCTCACGCCCATGAGAGTGTATTAGGGTTTGTTTTGTGAGTTGTGTATTGTGTGTTTGAAATGAGAGAGATATAGGTTTTAGTAAAAAACCATTTACCCTTTTCACCTATACAAGGTGGTTGGGTTTTTAGTTTTACCAAAACCAAAACCAAGTGGTTGGAAAGTGGGTGGTTTGGCATAAATGCCAACCACTCTCCCAACTACCACATGTGAAGTGGACCCCACTTTTGAATTCAAAATTCAACGGTTTCTACGAATATTTGCTGCGACTCAGATCCGCTTAATCCGATTAAACAAATTTTCGTCGCTAAATAATTAAATCTAATTTAATTAAATAACGACGCCTCGTAAATATATTATGAATGCCATTTACGAATTAATTCTAAATTAATATGTTCACACTTATTAAAGTCCGACTTTAATTTCATATTGAAATCTAATTCCAATTAATATATCTGATATATTAATTTTAGCCCATATGAATAAATTAAATAGAAAAATCAAATTTAACTATTAAATTTATTTTACAGATTAATTCCAAATTAATCGCACTCTCTCTCTTCCGAACACATTTAATCCCAAATTAAATAATGCCTCAATTAATCCCAGATTAATTCTAATTCGAGTCAACTGTCATCAGTGAATCTTTGAGAAGCGTCCCAAGAGACCTCTGGATATGTTGGCAGTAAATCCGATTATTGGACTATCTGATTAAGTGCGTACCTCGTACTACGTGCTAATCGATTTACAAGACATGGTTGGCTTCTAGCAAAGCACCGTGCCTACCCAATTCTCCAGAAATATTCTTAATGGAATATACAATCTTTGTCAGACGTAGAATATGTATTATTGCGTATAGCGATCTAGTATCAGATGTCACATGCAAGGCCTGAGGCTAGAATAGTGTATGCCTCGTACGAAGCATATATCAGATCACAAGCAACTAGTCTCTTTAATCGGATAATCATGAACTTATCATATTATCCCGATGGTTGCAACACATTAGAGTACCAGTTCTGTATCTCTGCATGATCATCATCTCCATATGACTGAAGTGATACTTCTATTTTGACATCAAACCCAATACTCTACGATTCTCAATAAACCAAGAAGAGGCATACACAAGAACCTGTTAAAGTCCCGGACGATCAAAACTAAAGCGTATTGATTGTCCCAAGTATTAGCGATGTAAGTCTCAGGTTAAGACCAAATACACCTACCGTGAATCGGATTCCCATAGACACATTGTCATACAACCAATGGGATTCCGTGAGGTCTATCTAGAGCGAAGCTGTTTTCGTATCATCGGTAAACACAACCTCCTATCACACTTGCATAATCATCCAATACTTAAATATATGAGAACTATGCAGTTATGCTCCCACAACGCGCACAAGTGCAATACTAGTCTATTCTGCATTATCGATGTCCAATCTCGATAATACTACGACTAGGGATGTTTAATGATTAAACCTTAGTGGATTAATAATGTCTCATATCTTATAATTCGGAACTAATCATAAGGACTTTTATCACTTTATATTTAAGTAATCCAATTACAAAATGATAAAATAGTAATTTCCATAGTCACATAGTTAATTTGTAAAAAAACCATAATGTCTTTTACAAATAGTGACGCTATGGGTGATAATTGTCTAACAATCTCCCATTTGGCCTATAGTCAGTCACTCAAGCATCTAACACATGAACTATATACATGTTGCTCAAAATTTTGCTGTGAAATAGCTTTCGTCAACGGATCAGCAATATTTTCATATGATGCGACCTTCTCGATCTTCACATCACCACGATGTATGATCTCACGAATCAGATGGAAACTTCGAAGAACATGTTTGGATCGTTGATGAGGTCGCGGTTCCTTAGCCTGTGCTGTAGCCCCGTTATTGTCACAATACAATGGAACAGGCTCAGCTGCTAAAGGAACTACTCCTAATCAAATTAGGAATTTATTGATCCAAACTTCCTCTTTTGCTGCTTTAGCTGCAGCAATGTACTCCGCTTCTGTTGTTGAATCGGCAACAGTCTATTGGTTAGAAGATTTCCAGCTTACTGCTCTATTGTTCAAACAAAATATGTACCCGGATTGCGACTTAGAGTCGTCTTTGTCGGTTTGGAAACTTGCATCGGTATACCCGGTTACCTCAAGTTCTCCATCTCTATAGATTAAGAAAGCATCATTAGTTCATCTAAGATACATAAGTATGTTCTTAACTGCATCCAGTGACCATCACCTGGATCGGCCTGATAGCGACTGCACATGCTCAAAGCATATGAGACATCAGGTCACGTACATATCATGACATACATGATCGATCCGACTGTCGAACCGAACGGGATCCGACTCATGTTGTCTCTCTCATCTTAAGTTTTAGGACACATGTCCTTAGATAGAGTGACGCCATATGAAACTAGCAATAGTCCCCGCTTGGACTGATCTATGTTGAATCACTTCACACTTTGTCAATGTACGTGCTCTGGGAGAATCCAAGCAGCTTTCTAGATCTATCCCGGTAGATACTTATTCTTAGAATATAGGCTACTTCTTTCAGATCTTCATGGAGAATTTTAATGAAAGCCAAGCTTTCACCGATTGTAGCATGTGAATGTCATTGCCCATAAGCAATACATCATCAACATAAAGGACAGTGAATGTCAGTACGCTCCCACTAACCTTCTTATATACACAAGGGTCATCCTTGTTTGGAATGAAATCATATTCTTTGATGATCTCATCAAAACGTTGGTTTCAAGAACGTGATGCTTGCTTCAATCCATAAATGGATCGATTTAACTTACAAACCTTGTTTGTAAGTTTTGGTGCGACAAAACCGTCAGAATGTTGCATATAAAAATTCTCCAAAAGGTTTCCGTTAAGAAAAGCGGTTTTTTTTACGTCCATCTGCCATATCTCGTAATCGAAATATGCAGCAATAGCAAGCATAATCTGAATGGATTTAATGTAACGATCGATAGTAATTACTACTATCTATGATGATATTATTACGTACGGGACATAGGAACGTAAAATAAATCATGTTGGGATTCAAATACAATTATGAGAAGACTTTGGGAACGACCGGTAAATTTCTCGAAGTCCCGAGAAGAAACTGTACCATATGCCCTTTTGTACTATATGTAGTATTTGGGGCATAACTTTTTCATACGAACTCGGACTTTTATGAATTTTATATCATCGGAAAGCTTAGACCAAGACCTACAACTTTCACGTTAAATGTTTTTCCAAATTCGGATCAGAACCGGGGATGAATAGTTATTTCGGGTTTAAATGGAAAATTCTCAAACTTTCTCCAAGATTCTACACTTTTCTTCAACTTACAAAATATCTAATTGGTCCACTATTTAAAGAAGCCACTATTCACTATTACCAAAGAGGGAAAAACAAATTATAAGGAGAAGAAAAGGGGAAAACGTGAAAGGAGAAGAAGGAAAAGAAGAAGAAGAAGAAATAAGAAGGAGAGAAGAAGAAGAAGAAGAACAAGAACAAAAACAAGAATAAAGAGAGAGAGGGGGGAGAATATTGAAGCCAAACAAACCATGGATACCTTTGGAAGCTTGGGGAATGAAGAAATCAAGTGTGGATAGGTAAGAAACCCATAACCCATTTTCTTAAAATGGTGAAATTGGTGATTTGGCATGAGTATTGTATTGAGTACATGTTTATGGTGATGATTTCATTATTCTTTTCATTTTGAGTCAATAGAAAGATTGGAAAATTTTTATTAGAATGATTGGGTGAAAATTGGGGTTAATGATAAAGTGAAGATAAGAAAAATTAAATCTTTGATGGAATGATGATTTATACATGTAAATGAAGTGAAAATGAAGTTTTGTAGTTTGGGTTGTAATATGGAAGTAAAGATATGATTTGTGGTGTTGAATGTTGGGTTGGAAAAGTTTAGAAAGTTATTTGGTAATGGTAATTTGATGAATAAATGAGTGAATGATGATGTTAATATAGTAGTTTTAGATGTATAGAATTGGTGATATGCATTGGGTAATGCTTGTAGAGAAAGGGTAGAAGATATGTAGGAAAAATGGATAATTGCTTATAAAGTGTTTGTGGAAATACCCCAATGACTTAAAATATTTATTTATGTTAAAAATAACACTTAATGGAATATATTTAGGTGTTGGAAAATGAAAGAAATGGGTTTGGAGTGAAATAGGTTTGTTTGGGAAAATTTTGAAGTTATAGCGATGTTTTATCGCAAATCGATCCACCCGGATGGTACGTATTCTAGCGGCTGTAACTAGGGTTTCGAGCGTCCGTTTTATGAACCGTTAATTTTTAAGTAAACTAGACACATAAAGAAATCACATACTCAAAATCAGATTTTTTAGACTTAAAATGAAATTGTAGAAAAATTAAGAAGTTGGAGTTAGAGCAGTGACGAACTGGTCCAGTTTTCTGCTGCGTAAGGTGCAGAAAATGCCTTATATCTCGCGTTCTAGGGGTCCAAATCGAGATCCGTAAAAAATGGCATAAAGTACACTCATATACGAGTATTCTATAAAAAATTCAGCTCTAGAATTGATCCCCTCTATTTATACCGAAGTTTCAAAGTCAGGGCCTGTATGTGACTCTTCTGTTTTGATGTAGGAGTTGTAGACGCGTAAAATGATTTGCGTAACCGCGAAACGAACCTCGTAAGAACTCTATAGGGTGATTTAACGTGTTAGAAACACAGCAGGGGTGATAATTCATGCATTTCACATTTTTTCTTATCTATGGGAATATTCTCGTTGTAGTAGCTAATGAATTTATTCTTATTCATATATTTAGATCGGCCTCAAGATTCTCAGCGGCCTTCCACCCTATGAAGGGACTGATCTCATCCGTATACAGTGAGTGGACACTTTTCTTAAATCTGATTTTTATTTCATATTTTAGTACAGACTTATATTTTTACGTTTTAGGGCGTTAGGAACTTTTCTTTCAGTTACTATGATATTTAATTATGCTTTGAGGAAGAGAATGCTTTTCAAGAAATAGTTTTATAGTTTTTATGATTCACAACATAGCTTTCATATTTTTCGGGGCATGAGGTAAAACCTCACCCCAGTATGTAACTTGAGACACAGTTGGAATTGATGGATATTGATAGCATATGCACATGTTGAGGACTGAAGGGACGCTCTCAGATCCTCCAGATGGTCTAGGGGGACGGCGATACGTAACGCCCCTAGACCCCAGTTTGAGCTTGGGTGGTAGCATAGATCCGAACCCCCAGCTCCAGTTTGTGGCTTGGGGGACGGCGATACGTAACGCCCCAAGACCACCAGTTTCTGAGATAGTAGTGCATGCTTTGGGGGACGGCGATACGTAACACCCCAAAGTCATGGATTTGCATTGCTGGCTCCAGTTAGGCGTATGGGGAGATGGTGATACGTAACGCCCTCATACGTCCAGGTTTTCAGACAGAGATACAGTCTTCAAAAAGTTTTCAGTTTTCAAATTTCAGATTTTTAGCATACAGTTTTCAGAGTTTCAGAATCAATATTTTCAGTAAATAGTTTTCAGAAAACAGATTCTTAAAGCTAGAGTTTTAAAGACAGTTTTCAGAAAGATGAAGTTTTTAGAACAAGAGTTTTTATAAAAGATATTTGAAAATGTGATTTTAAAGTTAGAAGACATTTACTTCAGTTTGCAATTTTCGTTCACTCACTTAGATCGTATGACGGTCTAACCCCCCCTCCAGCCTTTATGTTTTTACAGGATTTCCGGAGGACGAGCTCAAGAGGATGGATACTGATACTGTCACTAGGGTTGGAGTCCACCAGTTTAGAGTCAAAGTATTATAGTCCGGTTAGAGTTGCATATATGCATTAGTGATGTGATAGTCATTACAAGCAGTCCTTAAAGTGTTGTAAAAGAAGTATTCCTAAGTATGCATTAATAATGTATTTTATGTTGTTTGAGTTATGGTCTGTACGTATGAAATTGCATTAGAATAGTTTATGATACAGTCAGATAGTCAGAGGCTTATAGGGTTAGCACAGCTATCCCCTACCGGTAACATCTCTCAGATCGGGGATGTTACATTTAATCATGGCAACTGGTGAAAATATTTCATCGTAACTGACACCATGTCGTTGACGATACCCTTTCGCTACAAGCCTAGCTTTTTACGTTTGTAAGTTGCCATCCATGTCGGTCTTCTTCTTGAAGATCCACTTGCAACCAAAGGCTTTACGCCTTCTGGTGCATCAACCAGTGTCCAAACTTAGTTGGTGTACATGGAATCCATTTCGGACTTCATAGCTTCTTACCATAAAGCGGAGTCGATATCTTGTATCGCTTCCTCATACGTAACCGGTTCATCTTCCTCAATAAGATTGATATCCACATGAGGTGAGATCAGAAACCCATACCTCTCAGGTTAGCTTCTGACTCTCTCCGACCTACGCGGTTCTTGTGTATTCGAAGGTTGTGGTAAAGTTCATCCCTGATGAACTGTTCTTGTTCCGTTAAGGATTCTGTGCCAGGAACAGTATCACTTCGATTTTCATTGAGTTCTACTTTCCTCCCACTAACCACTTCATTAAGGAATTCCCTCTCAAGGAAAACTGCAAGTAAAGCAACAAATACTTTGTTCTTTTGTAGATTGTAAAAGTAATATCCTTTGGTTTCCCTAGGATAACCTACAAATAAGCATTTATCTGATCTGGGTCTTAATTTGGTACCTTCCAAACGTTTAACGTATGCCCAGCATCCCCAAATATTCAGGAATGAGAAACCTGATTTCTTTCCTGTCCATATCTCATACGGAGTCTGTTGAATAAACTTTGATGGAACCTTATTCAATATAAGTATTGCACTGTTCAATGCATATCCCCAGAAGGAAATATGTAGCTCTGTGAGACTCATCATAGACCTTACCATATCCAATAAAGTTCGGTTTCTCCATTCTGACACACCATTTAACTGAGGTGTTCCGAGAGGAGTCCACTGTGAAAGAATACCATACTCTTTCAAGTAATCAAGAAACTCATTGCTCAAGTATTCTCCACCACGGTCCGACCGTAATGTCTTAATACTTTTGTCGGTCTATTTTTCTACTTCGTGTCGAAACTCTTTGAATTTCTCAAAGGTTTCTGACTTGTGTCTAATGAGATACACATAATCATAACACGATGCACCATCTGTAAAGGTTACGAAGTATTCATATCCACCTCTAGCCTGGCAAGACATAGGCCCACATACGTCACTATGAACGAGGACTAACCGTTCGGTGGCACGTACACCTTTATCGCTAAAAGGTGATTTAGGTATTTTTCCTAATAAGCAAGATTCGCAGACGTCATATGAATTTGGATCAAATCCGTCCAAGTACCCACTCTTCGAAAGTGTGGATATACGAGTCTTGTTAATATATCTCAAACGACAATGCCACATATAAGTTTCATATTCGTTACTTAGTTTAAGCCTTTTGTTTGTTATATTATATGTTTGAGATTTATTTATATTCAAAATATAAAGACCATTATTAGCATCAGCAGAACATATCTCAAACTTATCTTTATAAACAAAACACCCAGTGTTTCATAATACAAAAGTGTACCCGCATTGGGTCAAACAAGATACAAAGATAATATTCCTAGTTAAACTAGGTACATAATAACAGTCTGAAAGTTTAAGTACATGCCCCGAGGGCAGTTCTAAAACAAAAGTGCCAACGGCCAAAACGGCGACTCGTGTCTCATTTCCAACGCGTAGATCAATCTCCCTTGAGGCCACTCTCCTGCTAATCTGTAGATCATGCACATCAGTACATATATGAGTACCATAACCAGAATCAAAAATCCAATTTTTAAAACTAGTAGTAGACATGTTTATTTCTATAACAAACATACCTGAAGTCGATGCCTTGCCCGCTTTGATTTCCTTCATGTGTGCCTTGTACTCGGGGCAGTCACGCTTCCAGTGACCTCGCTTCCCGCACTGCAGACATACATCTTGGGATTTGTCCTTACCCTTCCCAGAAGGTTTTGATGATTGTACTTGCCCTTCTTCTTCTTCTTCTTCTTCTTTACACCTCCAGCCGCCTTGGGCCAAGCCCTTGAAGACTAAGATGTTGAAGCGAAGTGTGCCTCGTGCTTCTTACCCTTTAAGAGCTCCTTTTCTCTGCTTCGCGCAGTGTGGACATTAACTCTCCAAGAGTATCGTCTTGGTTCATCATATTGTAGTTCATGAAGAACCCCACTCCAAGTGTCGGCCAGAGACTGTAAGATCAAATCTATAGAAGTCTCAGCCTCAAAGACAATGCCCATCTGTCCCAGCTGTTTGATGTCAGCAATCATCTACGACACATGGTGCTCGACAGATGTACCCTCTAACATGCGAGCGCGAAAGAGCTTCTTCTGTAACTCATATCTATGTGATCTAAGATTAGATCGATGAAGATCATTCAACTTCACAATCATCTCATAGGGATCCAATCCCTTATTCTGACGATGGAATTGTTGAGTCATAGCAGTAAGCATTATAGATTGAGTAGTCGAGTTGTCATCGCTATGAGTCTTCCAAAGCTCTAGCTCAACTATCTGATCAGATCTAGGCTTAGGCCTAAGAGGTCTCTCTATAATGTAGAGTAACTTCTCGGATCCCAGGACACTCCTGAGATTCATTTCCCAGTCAGAAAAGTTCGCGCCTTTGAAGACATTATCACCCATGATGATGTCTCGAACATTGTTCTTTCCTGTCATCTTAATTGCAATAGTCAAACTACTCAATTAACGATATATAGGTACAGTCTAACTGTTACAAGAAAAATAATAAAATATTAGTCCAACTAATAAATATTTATAATTGACGAAATAATTTGAAAGCGTGTATTTGACAAGTATTTGAACGAAATTACAAATTCAATACTAGCCTCCCACTATTTTTCGGCAAGCCTCTAACCCTCTGTTAAGTACTCGGGAAACCTAGTTTCCTAGTGAGCTAGGATCCCGTTAAATAACACACAACCTTGACTTTGGTCAACAAGTTGTATGGTATTTAACTATGTAGATCTCTAAGATCAATCGGATCTCATCCAATTCCTAGATCCGGTAGGTGGACTTCCAAGTTCGAAACATATATACAATATATATGCCAATATATCCAATATATTTTCCTAACATTTTCTTCTGAATCAACTAAGCCTTGGCTTTGGCACAACAAGCTTAATGATTCTAGTCAAGCCGGACCCATTGACTTTGGAAAGCTTTGTAATCCATGTCGATGAACAAGAAGTGATCTTGACTTTGGCCAACAAATCACAACTTGCCCAAGACATGCGATATGAAACAAAGCTTTCATGATTCAAACACATCATTGATGGACAAAGGTCTTGACTTTGGCCAACAAACCAATGCCAATCTTGGATCTTGAGAATGAATCACTCAATGGAAGGAAAACGTTTAATATTTGTTGAGGGTTTTTCGCGTAATTGGCAACCAAATAATTATCTTTGATTAGGTCTCATCATACACCCTTAAGCATGCATTCTAAAAGCATAATAAGGCGCGATAAATAAATTAATAATGATATACAGATGGATTTATCACAAATTGTTCCTAGAACAAATCACAACCTTTCCTCTCCCCGGCTAGCACTATTCTAACTTCTACCCAATTACATAATACATCAAAGAAACCTCATTAACAATAAGGGGAATTGGTAAGAAGAGAATTACAAAGAATAATGAGATAATAGGCTGGACACGCATGTCCAATTAATAAATTCTAAAATTATTACAATAATTTCCAAATTTCCTCACCCTTCTAATATCCATCTGATATACATTATTCATACAACACATTCAAGTATTCACACATAGCATGTTATTTAATCAATCTAATCCAATTAATTAATCTTTGAATTAATGACCATCCAATGTTCAAACAACGATTTGATTTACGCGAGTCCAACTCGTTTAAGAATAAATACTTTAAGTACGTATTCTTGAATTATATCGAACTACAAATTTAAATCTAATTTATTTGTATTCAATACTAATTCCAATTTATTTCTAAATTAAACATTTGCACTTATTTATTTGCCTTAAAGACTTGGATTCCAAATCCAATCTTGATGGGTCTCAAAGGCCCAATAATATCCAATGTCATTTTAATTAAAGTCCAATGGGCTTTTAATTGATTCTTAAGGCATGGGCTTTGGCCATAATGGATCAAATCCAAAATGCCAAGGCCCAATAGGAATCACCTTATTGCCAACAAATCAATTTAGGCCCATTAGGCCTGATTAAATTCTTTAAAGGCCCAAGTGATGTATTTGGACTTTATGGAATTGGTTTTGGGCCCAATTAGATCCAATCCAAAAGTCCAAAACCAAAATTGGTCAAACCAAGCCTATTAAGCCCAATACACACTTTTAACCCAATTAAACTTTAAAGGCCAATTATTATAATTTTAATATTCCAATATTATAATTATTATAATTAAAGTGTATTAGCCATGATTAATCAATTAACCTTAATATTTCAAAAACATCAATTAATTAATTAATCATGCTTAAGTTAATCAATTTATGCTCAACACAAATTGAAGCAAAACATATCATTTCATGCTTAACATGCTCTTTGAATTTAACATAATCATTATTGACTTTGATTATAATCTAATCAAACCAACAATCAACATTTAATCATGCATTTAAACACATCCAATGTAGTTAAAAAAATTTCAAAATGAGCAGTCCACTAAGGGTATTCGACCATGCTATGATTTTTTTAACTTTTGATCCAATCAATTTATCTCAAATCTAATCATGCACAACTCTAAGTTAATATAATCTAAGCATGCTCAAACCATCAATTTGAAGAAATCAAGCTCTAAACACAAAGCCCCAAATTAAAGTCTCAAGAACCCTAAAAAATTCAAGCTTAAAATGGCTCATAATACTATTGTTAGTGTTCCTAGAACATGCCAAGGATCTATTAAGCAAGAATGCGTGTGAATTAATTCATTCTAAGTTATGGAAAGTACTTACAATGAACGGTTTGGTATTTCAAAATTTTGAGAAGAGATCTCCAAGATCCAAGCTTTGTATTTTGATTCCAAGCTTTGAGTTGGTTTCCCTATCACCTTTGAAGACTTCTTAAAGTGTTAGCTAGTTTGATTTTGCAACAAAATCAAAGAGAGAAGACAATGAAGCTCACGCCCATGAGAGTGTATTAGGGTTTGTTTGTGAGTTGTGTATTGTGTGTTTGAAATGAGAGAGAGATAGGCTTTAGTAAAAAAACCATTTACCCTTTTCACCTAAAAAGGTGGTTGGTTTTTGGTTTTACCAAAACCAAAACCAAGTGGTTGGAAAGTGGCTGGTTTGATATAAATGCCAACCACTCTCCCAACTACCACATGTGAACTGGGCCCCACTTTTCATCGCTAAATACTTAAATCTAATTTAAATAAATAACGACGCCTCGTAAATATATTACGATTGCCGTTTATGAATTAATTCTAAATTAATCTGTTCGCACGTTGTAGGCACTGTATTTTTACATGTGAAACCCAATGATGAGTCTCATTTGAAGGTACTACCTTTTAAGTTACGGAACTCGCGGGAAACGGTCGTCGGAAGGGAATCGGTATTTCGATAGATTTTATTTCATTTGTTTAGCGTCAAACTCATTTGTTGGACCTCCGTTTTAAAGCACATTTAGCCCAAAAACCCAAAACTTTTAACCTTGGCCCAAACCCACACACCACCTAAACCCACCACCCTAAGCCCACACACCCCAAGCCCTCAAAATACAACCCAATTAAATAAATATATTAATTAAATGATATTCCAAACTAGATAAAATATTAAAATAAAATAAAATATTAATTAAATGATATTCCAAACTAGATAAAATATTAAAATAAAATAAAATATTAATGAAGTCATTTACCAAATTAAATAAAACATAAAATAAAATTATGCCTAATTTAGATAAATCACAAATTCTAACTTCCAAAAATAAATAAATCATTCCCCTAATTTAAATAATTCCCCACCAAAATTACATAATTCTTTCCTTAAATAATTAAATTAAATCCCTTCCTTTTTGCATGATTTGTTTCCTTTGAAAACCCACGCAAACCCTAACCTTACCCCCAACTATATAAACAACAAAAAATTACAACCCATGGCTTCTCTCTCTTAGCCTCTCCTCTAATTGATATTCACGGCAATCCCAAAAAAAAAAAAAAAAGAAACACAAACTGAAAAATAAAACCCTACTCTTATCTCTCTCGCTCCTCCATCTCGGCAGTGATAAAATAACACAAGTGCAACCTTAAACCTCTCAACTTTCACAGCTCACGCAAAAATAAAAACATAAACCTAGACTCTCTCCTCTGATTCACTCTCCTTTGGTCTCGGTTTATTCACAAAAAAGCCACACACATTGTTGCTTTCACACCTCACACCACACTTGCACCCTCACTGCCTTAACCTCAAGCCATCACGCCACCTGCCCTTAAGAGTTCACGCCACAAAACTGCATTCCACAGACAAACGAACACTTTATTCAACGCCACCTACATGCTACCACTCAACACTTAGCACACAACCATCATTCTCCCTCATCCACGCAGCTCTTACTAATTAGCACAAAAACTATTGCACCTACGTAAGCCAACAACGCATGAACACCTTCAACAGTCCCTCAATCCTCACGCAAATAAGCCATTAAATGCCCCAACTTAACCCACCTACTTCACGCCAAAGATCTCATACCGGCCACAAGCATACACTCACACAGGCCTGCTCCCCTCAATGCATCAGCAGCACACTGACCCCCATTACCAGTCCCCATAATCTCACATAAAAACTGACCAAAACAGTCCAGAACATACCCCCGAAACAGCAGCCCCAAGACCCTTTGGAAACCACCAAAATAGTCCCCCAATACACCAAAATAGTGACCAAATTATAGCAGCAAAATAGCAGCAAAACGGAGTCCAAACAGTGGCTTAAGCAGCAAAACAGCGAGGTAAAATACGAACCAGTGAACTGGGAAAGTTAAGAAGCTTTAACCTTTCCGACCTCCATAAAACGCAAGTCCGAAAGTCGACAAAAAAGGTTAGACCTGAGGGTATTTTTCACATTTGTTTTCAGTTTTATTTTTATCATTTATTGAGTTTCGTTTACATGATTGTTATGGATTGATGCATGGTTGTGGCCCTTGAATAAATGATAATGTATCTACTATGGAATAATGCATGATTGTGGCCCTTGAATAAAACAAAAAATGTGTCGCCTCTCGTGGTATATAAGATGGAAACCCGGACGTAAATTTCATAGCCGATTCCGAATGGATTGTAGTATGATCTGCACTCGGGATACAACTCCACGTACCACTTGAGCAAACGGTGCATATTTTGTTTTATGTTGTTTTTGATGTGTTTATTATTCGTTATTAATTTCTGCATATTATTTGTTTGTGTAATGATGTGATCGAGTGCATGGGCTTAGTAAGTGGGACTGAAGGTCCTCTATTTTGAGGGGTTAAAATCATTTACCACGATACTTTACCGCACCGATCAATGTATATTCGATTGAATGTGAGATATGTTCAATCGGGTATACGAAATCCGATATCTTTGTATTTACTTTTGTTTCATATTCATGCATTGTGTTAATTGCGCATGGGCTTAGTAAGTGCGATGAAAGGTCCTCTAATTAAAGGGGTTAAAATCCTTTACCATGATGCTTCACCGCACCGGACGATGTATATTCGATTGGATGTGAGATATGTTCATCGTGTATACGAAATCCGATATCTTTGTATTTAATTTTGTTTCATATATATGCATTGTGTTAATACACATGGGCTTAGTAAGTGCGATGAAAGGTTCTCTAATTAAAGTGGTTAAAATTTTTTACCACGATGCTTCACCGCGCCGGATGAGGTATATTCGATTGGATGTGAAAATATGCTCAATCGGATAAATGAAGTCCGATATCATTGTCTTTACTTCTTATATATGCATTATGTCAATTGCGCATGGGCTTAGTAAGTGGAATCAAAGGTTCTCTATTTGAGGGATTAAAAGCCTTTGCCATGATGTTTCGCCGCTCCTCTCCTTATGTCATTTATCCTTTTGAACATCATTGCTTCACTTATATATGCACTACGAAGTCCCATATAGTCATCTTTGTTTTCACATGTGTCGTAATGAAAAACGCATGGGCTTATTATGCTGGAAGAAAGGTTCTCCATTTGGGGGAAGAAAAGCCTAAAAGACTACCTTTACTACGGTATTTGCCGCGTTTTTATTCCTTTGATTGGATCATTTACTTCTATTTTGGCTTGATATATTATCATTTATGTATCCGTGTTATGATAGCATTCAGGTATTATCTCTCGTGGTATATCGGATGGAAACCCAGACGTAAATTTCATAGCCGATTCCGAATGGATGGTAGTGCGGTCTGTACTTGGGATACAATTCCACGTACCACTTGAGAAAAGTGCCAATGCGTGTGTTTGTGTCAATATTAGTTATCTTCTTTCGCATCACACCATAGCATACTTACTTTAATGCCTAATTGCCTCATTAATTGTCTTTTTGCATTATGTACTTAGTTGACTCTTTTATTCACACATGAATATGTAATGGCTATTTGTTAATGTTTCCGCATGCATAAGTATGATATGTTTACGAAATTACATGTCCTCCATTATTTGATTCGCTCTTATGTGTGTTTGTGTGATCATGGTGTGCTTGCATTTTCATGAATACAATATGCCTATGAAGTTGTATTATTTGTGATTCGCTCTTATGTGTGTTTGTGTGATCATGGTGTGCTTGCGTTTTTATGAATACAATATGCCTATGAAGTTGTATTATTTGTGATTCGCTCTTGTGTGTGTTTGTGTGATTATGGTGTGCTTGTGTTTTCATGAATACAATATGCCTACGAAGTTATATGTTTGTCGTAATTTTAACTTACTTTCGAAGCATGCGAACGTAGAAATAAAATGCCTTTCGGAATACATATTGCTAGATTCGATTAAACTATTGCACAAATCATTTTATTACAAGTGGCATAAGTAAGGGACCATTTCAAACCCAACGGTTTGAGGTCTTCCCTTGCGAGGGGTGAGTGCGGCCTTAAATCTTATTTTCCCGGTTCACACTGGGTGGCGACTCCATTATTCTCCGTTTTAGTCCCCCACGGGCTACTCCGTACTCCCAACGGGCGGCGAGCCCGAACAGCATGCGTCGCCCATCTCATGTGCCCACAGTCTGGCGACTCCACTGGGGATAGAGAATCGGCCCTGAAATAATGTCTTATAATATTGATTTATGCTTTTAGTTAACCGTTCCTGTAGTGGGTTGAAAAGGGTGTAATCAAAGGCATTGTTAAGGCTAGGTGATGGTTCGATGTCTTTCTTTATTCACTACCTTTTCATAAGGAAAAGCTGTGAAGGCACCGAGATAATCATTACTTGTAGCTTGTAGTGACAGACTAGTTTGGAGGACTTGTTGTTTATTCCTGACACCAAGCGATAAGAGCCTAAGAGGTTTGGTACTTAAGAGAGCCTCGCTCCACCTCCTTCTGGGAATCTACAACGGGAAATCCATTCGACAGTTAGTCATACACCATAACTTGTTGGCACGTACCGAAAGGTATAAAAAATGTGCACTTACTTGGTTGCTTGAACCCTTGAGTGGGGAGTCCTAGTTGTGGGTAATCCTTCGTCAACGAGTGTCTTTGTCTACACTCCGATAAATCCACACATGAACCATAGTTATGTATTGTCCTTTTATGTTTGTGTTTGGGAACGTTGTCGTTTGGATCCATTTGGACCTTTTGTCATGAGGTATGCTTGTTGGGCTATTTAAATTGGGACAAGAACGTGTCTTAAGATGATTGGGCCAAAAGCTTCTAAAACTCCAATGGGCCATTATATGCTTGTGTTTGGGAACATTGTCGTTTGGATCCATTCGGACCTTTTGTCATGAGG